>JAODAL010052819.1:0-25726 GCA_025379985.1 Phyllomedusa bahiana
TAATTTATTTTTTATATATTAAATAACCAAAACAAAAACGCGCACACAAAAAAAAAATCGTTAAAAAAAAAAACAAAAAAACGTTCTGCTTTAAAAATCTAAAGTTTTTATGGGTTCTTTGTTCACATTTTGCGCAAAATTGCTTAAGCCCCCCTTCGACTTTCAACGAGACCTAAATGCGGGTGGCCTACATACGTTTACACTAACCTTTATTTCTCTGTGGCCCATCCAACCTACCTTTCAGAATGGAAGGCCCCGCAACTAATAAAACCCCTGTTTTAAAAAGTTGTGTAGGTGGGGGATGCTAAAAAACCAAGATGGGGACCCGCCCCCCCTATTTGTATATTGTGGTTGTATATATATGTATATATTTTTTAAATATATATATATATTTTATATTTTATTTTAAATATATATATATTTTTATTTTTCACCTGCTTAATGTGGGGGACCCAAAACCCTACCAACCATGGAGGTGCCCTATATATCTTACTTGGAGGGGCCTATGTAGTCCCTAATAGGGGGGGAATTTTGAAACAAAGTTAATCCTTTATAAAAAAGAGCATTGCTTGTTTTTTCTCACATCTGACATAAAAACAAAATACACCTTCCCCGTTTAGGTCAATTAGGATTCCAAAAATTATTTATTTTGCAAAATGCCAGAATATGAGAAAAAATTTTTAAAGACATTTTTATTACTTTCGAAAGTCAAAATTTTACATACATTTCATAGTTTTTGGTTTGCATTCCCTTAAAAACTGTATGATTTGGGTCTAATGTTTTGGCTCCTTCCACAAGTTTTCTCACAATGTTGGTAGGTTTTTTTAGCCCTTCCTCCTGCAAAAACTGGTGAAACTGACCTTTTGAGGTCTTTTGCTTGCACTTGCCTTTCAGTTTGCCCTAAATTTTCATAGGGTTGAATTTAAAGGGTTTGTGATGGACACTTCAAAACATTGACTTGGTTTTCCTTAAGCCCTTTTAAACCGTTGGCGTAGCCTTCGGGTTATTGTCCATTTTGGGAAAACCCCTTTCCAATCAAAATTTTATTCCTGGTGATCTCTTGAGATGTTGCCTCAGTGTTTGCCCTATAATTTCTTTCCTCATGATTCCATCTATTTTGTGAAATGCACCCGTCCCCTGCAGCAAAAAACCCCAAACATGATGCGCCACCCCCATTTCCACAGTTGGGGTGATTTTCAGG
This sequence comes from Phyllomedusa bahiana, assembly GCA_025379985.1. Lineage (NCBI taxonomy): Eukaryota > Metazoa > Chordata > Amphibia > Anura > Hylidae > Phyllomedusa > Phyllomedusa bahiana. The sequence continues at coordinate 1,202 of JAODAL010052819.1, forward strand.
CTTCAAGGCTTCTCCCTTTTTCCCCCAAACATAATGATGGTTTATTATGGAAAAAGTTAATTTTTGTTTTGTCAGACCACAGGAAAAGTAGGTCTTTTTTCTGTGTGCATTTGGGAAAAATTATAGGCTTTTATATGTTTTTTTTTGGAAATAAAGGCTTCTTCCTGGAGAATTGTTTTTTGCCCTGTTAAAAACAGTACTGGGTTCATTTTGGTAAAACAATCTTACCAGTCTTCCTCAGCATCTTAAAGGGCTTTTGCTTTTGTTCTTGGGTTGATATGCACTTTTTGGATAAAAAGTATGTATCTCTGGACAAGCCCCGTACCCTTTCTGTGTGGTATGAGGCTGGACTTTCCCCTCTGTTTGTACTTGTTTTATAATTGTTTGTACAGATAAAAGGGCACCTTCAGGTTTTGGGAAATTTCCCCCAAGGATGATCCAGACATGTACAGGTCCAAATTTTTTTCCCTGAGATTTGGCTGATTTTTTAGATTTTCCCCGTGTTACACCAGAAGCAGTGTTTTTTGGTGTCTTTAAAATACCCCAAGGGATGCTTAATTAACTCAGATGTTGCCAATAAAACCTATAAAAAGCTTCAAATACATGACTCATCATATGGATTTTCCCCAAAAATTGTTTTAAAGGAGTAATCCTAGTGTATGTAACTTTTGAAAATAAAAAAAATAACTTAAAAAAAAATTTTCCTCATTATTCTGGCTTTTGGAAAAATTTAAAAAAAAATTTTGGTTCTTATGACCAAAAACAAAAAAAGTTTTTTCTAATTTCATGTCGTAGTGAGAAAAACATGCATATTTTTCTTTTGTATGAAATTAAACTTCTAGTTTCAAATGTATATCTGTTAACTTTTTAGGGGGTTTAATTTACAAACAAACTGTGGGGAGGACTTATATACCCGCCTAGTTTGGGGGGGGACTTATAACCACCTAATAGAAGGGACATATAATTTTCCTTACTATGGAGGGGGTTTATATACCTATTAACTATGGAGGGCCTTATGCCTACCTAAGTAGGGGGGAAATTATAGAGCTTCCTACTTTGGGGGCACTAAATATACCCAACTATGGGGGAGGACTTTTTACTAACAACTATGAAGGGGACTTAACCTAGCTCATAACATGGAAAAGGGATTTATATCCTACCTAACAAGGGGGGGACTTTTTCCTAACAAAGGAGGGCATTTTATTACCCATAAATAAGGAGGGAAATTATACACCTACTTAAGAAGGGACATTTACCGGGATCCCTTTTCTACGGGGAAAAGCTAAAACACATACTGTACCAAAAGAGGGAAGTATAACCCAATCTGGGGGATATATATAATTCCCTGTGGATGGGCCACAACTGTGGCACAACCTCCAGGGAGTTGGTCCTTTTTTTCCCCTCAGGAAATTGTCGCTGTAAGCTGTGGCTTGTACCACCCACCCTGCAAATTACAGCCTCCACCCTCTCTCAAACCCCCAATCCCCCACTTATCACCCCTTAGGATTTGACAGAAATGGGAACCCGGCAAAATTTGGGGAAAAAGCGGGATTCAAAGATTTGTTTGTGGCAATTCTGCAAAAAAATCGGGGGCCGGAAAGTCATCATGGCGCTGGGCCGGAAGGAAAAAACAAGTGGAAGAAACCACCTGATAAAAAAAAGATGTTTTTTGGTGAGTGACTCGGGGAACTAACATAATCACTTTACTGTATGTCGCAGATCCTGGTTTAAAATGGTATCACTTGTGGTAATTTTTCGGCGATTATTTAGGCCTAGGTAGGGTAAAATGATGGTCTTGGTTTGTGGATTTTTTTTAGTAACAGTATGCATTAATACGTGTGGTTCCCCCCCCGTCCACATAGTGTATTATTTGTTGATTGTATTTTTTTGAATTTTTACACATTGTACAAAAATTTTAGTGGTTTTAAAAAAGGAACATTTGGCATGTTTTTTCTTGCACATTGCTGCAAAGGGAAAGGACAGTCTATATAAAAAATTTGTTTAAAATTAGTACAGGAACAATTTTTTTTTTCTCGTAAAAAAACATCCGCAGTTCCCCCCCATAAACTTCTGTGTACAAGCCCTACTGAGCAAAGCAAACAAAAAGGGGCCCCGGGGCCCCAGATGTTTTAGGACCCAAGAAAACGCCTTGGGGGAAACACCCTCAACTTTTCAAACCCTATTTTTGGGGATAGGAGATAAATATTTTTAGTTCAGTTCTTTAAATAATTACATTTCTTTGGTAGAGGAAGTCATGCATACATTCTTAAAACTTAGGCTATGTCTTCATGGCATAGAAAAACAATCCTATTTTCGGTGGTTTTAGATTTCTAAATTCAATTTTTCAGCCAGCCCCTAGACTTTAATAGAAAAACGACCCTTTGGGCCCACCAGGTATTTTTTTTTTGCTTGTTTTCCCGGGGCTGCATATTTTACAAATGTTTTAAAAAATAGTTTTTTATTTTGCCGTCGGTTTTTCCCCTCAATCAAATTTTATGGGTTGATAGCAAAAGAATGAGAACCGACCGTGTTTTTTTGGAAAAACATGACAAAAATCGCGGTCGTGCATAGGACAAAAGCGGTCGACTTTCAGACGGTTTTTGTCCGATGCCTTGTAGACATAGCCTTAGAAGCAAAGTGGATAGGACAGACCAGCTTTGGCCCTTTCTATCTATGGGCCTCATAGAAGCTGTATCTACTACCTCCATGATATGTATATCCTTGACTACAAAACTATATAGACTATAAAAGAAGTCTCATTTTTGAACATTGTCATAAGTTATGGGAACCTTTCTTTTTTTTGTTAGAACAATTTTATTTTAAATTTAGTAATACTGCAATACACATTCACAATATTCTAAATGAAAAGTAAAACCATTGTGATCTAATCATCCTTTTTATTGGATTTTTTATCTATGAGTCATATTTGACTCCATAATAAATGTTTTCCTAAATGCAATAAATGTGTGCTTTGTGGTAATACATATACAGAATAAACTTTTTATTGCAATATAGATAACTTAAAAAGATTGCTAGTTAAAAGGACGTATGAGTATTGATGGCGAATACATAAATGCCCCAAGATATAAACACATATTTGGCACCAGTGAGCAGAGTACAGTACTTCCCTTTTAAAGCTAATATTACAACCAGCTTTATGCTTCCCGAAAGAGAGAATGCAAAGTGTTGTGAGAATGGGGGAGCTTTTCTGGAAAGCGCTGGGAAAATCGAACTTTTGGTGTTAGTTTTGTAAAAAAAGGCTAATTAAAACCCTTTAAAAAATTTATTTTGTTTAAATCCATGCATGCCTTATAATGGGTATAATGTTCTCCACTGTTATCCAGCTACAACAAACAGGCTAAAGTTTAAGCTAAATAAGTACATTCAATTACCCAGCCGCCATATGGTACTCAGCGTCAATGAGTGCAGAATGTTCCTATAAATCATTAGAGTGATGGAAAGAATGGGCTCAGTTTTCCATGTTCAAAGAGAAAAGTAGGTATGAAAATGGAGCTGCTCTAGATTAAGAATGCAAGGTTATTTTGTGCTAGAAATCCCTATGCTAATAGTGGAGACATGTGAGCCAAAAGCTATCTGCAGTGCATAAGGGACTAACAGCAGGGGTTATCATAAGCATTTATAGCCACTTAAACTAATGATTAGAGAGCTTGAACTAACAGATAGCTTAGTGAGACCAACCAGCATGTGGGGCTTGCTTATCTGATCTCTGGCTCCACCAAGCACTTCCATTTTATTTTCCTATACAAATTTAGAAAAATATTTGCATCTTTCTCATTCCCAGACATTCGGTATACGTCTGGAACATTATACAGCAGTACACCGTGACCGACAAGTGGGGTGTCCCTTCTGTAATTTGTTCTTGCACTGCTTCTTATTTAATGTAGAAGATAGATTTCTTGTGTGTATAGTCAGGACAGCTTTAGTTTCCTATAATTATAATTGATGGGTTAGCAGAAAAAAGATGAATAAATATCATTCCAGCCATTTCTCTTCTGTCTACAGGATATACGTTATTCATGGAAATCGTATGCAACATTTGACAGTATTCACTGTATACCAAACAAGATCAAGAAAGTAAAAATGGGTCTAAACATAACCCTCAATGAAAGATCAGGTGACAAACTTACAAAAAAAAAGTCATCAATCTGTTAATGGATAGCTCTAAAACATAAGTTTTATTAAACCATTAAAAACCATATATAGACATGAAACAACCATGTGGCCCTTATTCTAGCCAGGGTCTATACCTGTAGTGGCTGACCATACCTAGTCAAGGTAAAAGCAAACCCAACCTCCACCTTTTCCCTAAAAAAAAAACATATAAAACCCCTGAGCTCTTACTACCAATTCAGTAAACAAAGGTGCCACCGATAATAATAATATCACCCAAGCATAGATGTAAATGTCATACAAACATAATTTTGGTACAAAATTACCCAGGCATGCACTACCATCAATGTATTCATTTTCTCATAAAGTAATGATTTTTCCACACAGGAATAAGTGTAGCCATAGGGGGTATAGTGGGTGTAACCTCTACTGGGTGTAAATGACTGCATGCTTCTTAAATCCATAAGTCTTGTTTGTAATCTGTGCTATGATTAAGGGCTGAAATGGAAAGCCTGAAATGCATAAGCCCTCTTTTGCATGTTGTTTTCTTAAATGGCTTTTAATATGCTTCAATAAATATTAGGATTGTTTTAAGGATTCTGGATAATTACTTTTGGCTCATTTTCAACTTCTAGCACAAGTCCGTACGTGGTCTGTGAATATTATGATCATATTTCTATAGTGAGTTGTTTTTTTCCATTTGTGTTTTTGTTTATGGAAGACCGGTACTACAAGATCTCATTTCAAATGGGTGTCATGTAAAAGACACCAAGACACCAAAAAGTGTATACTCCTATATTCAACTCATACCAAAATAAATATATCCCTATGCTGCAACATGTTTGCCTTGTATATCAACAGGTTCTTCAACAGGTTCTTCAAGGAGCAAACAGATTTGAAATATTAAACGAAGAATGCAAAAAACTCATTAAAGTGTATCAAAAGTTTAATGACATACAGTACACTCTCAAGTTATAACGGCCTCAGGATACAATAATTTTAACATTGTAACAATGTTTTGTGGAACATTGTGTCAGTAAACCATGATACCAAACTAATCATAATGAATATTTTACTTGTAAAACATCTGTATTAATTAAATACATGCAGTGAGTGGTGGTCTAGTAATGTCTCTCTACAGTACAGTATGGTTTTACATGTCTTGTACTGATCCTTACATGTACCAGTATGAGCAACTTATTTGGGCACCCGGTGAAGCACAAAGTTTTTTTGGTACATTGTATATAAAGTACATCACCCAAAGAAGCTCCTATTCTCAAAATAGAAAGCAATTTCCAGTTTCCAGCTGCTCTCTGACTGTTACATCTAAGGATGTGTTTTATCTGTATTAGTTATCTGCTTCATTTTCTTTACTCTTCATTTTGTATTATGTTGAAGGACATTTTGAGGGTACAGAACTAATTACCAGTTTTCCATGTTTATCTTATGGTTTCAACATGCAATAACTGTCCCAGAAGCAATTAGGTTGTGTGTTGAGGGACCAATGTAATCAATGTGCATACATTACAACCTGTATATGATGTACTTAGAGTAAACCATTATGTAATAAACTTGCATGAGTAAGATATACCCCTCACAGATCAATAAGTAATCTTGTGCCTCATGACTGAAGCAAAGATGAATGAAGGGCTGTAAAAAGACTAGACCCAAATCACTGTAAGCATGTGAGACCCATGTGGTTGTGAGCAGAGATCAGGCAGGATTATGAGGTTGGGGTCACCCTTATTAGAAGGTGACCCCAACTATCTGGGGTCAGCTTACATAGGGCTCGACTTAGGGTCATATGGTTGTTTTGTGTCTTATGGGCGACATGTATGATTTTTGGCGCCCAGGCACCATTTTTTGCGCCCAAAAGTAGTGCAGAATGCACCTGAATCTGTGAACCCGATTTACCGCGAGTCATAAATCATTCGCTTTCTAGCACAAAACCAACAATTCAGGCTCAGATAAACCACTTTTAAAGTGATGAGTCAACTTGGCTAAATGTGCATATTATTGAACATGGTAAAATACAGCACAGTTAATGTCCTGTGAAACAATTAGATTGAACGGACAAAATCAAATACTAAAAAGAAATGTTTTCTTCTGACGTCCGCCCTTGCAGCTCCTTAGGGCATAGAGATTTAATTGCCAGCAGATGGCGACAACTTTTCTGGACTCTACCGCCAAAAGTCGTATAAACAGATATAGTACAATGCAAATACTATATATTTTACCTGCTAATGCCAATTATATAAGGCAGATGATCATCCCTCCCAACTTAACTGAAAAAATATGTGGTTTCTGAAGCTCTAATGTGGATGCAAAAATGATTGATGTCAATACATTGTGCAACCTCTACATAAATAGTGTCCTTAAAGAAATGAAAGTTTTAGGGTATGTTCAAATGAGGTGAATCTGCTGGGAATTTTTTTAAACAGATCCTCAGATAAAAATCCAAAGCTTTAAATGGGTAACCCCATCTCACTTATTTGAGCTGGGGCATTTAATCCTGCTTAAATAAGTAAATTTGTAAATGTTACTTTAAAAATTGCTGCTATTTTAGGCTTTTAAGGCGACATGTATGAACGGGGCTGCGACAGAAGCCTGGCGTCTTTTCTGCCCGACATCTAGCGCAGCTCCGTTCGTTAGATTTTTACATCGCCCGTACACCAATATCAGGAACATTACAGAGCATATGTTGCACTTTGTAATGCGCCTGATTTCGGGGGACATGCGGGAGGCGGGGCTCACTAGAATCATATGAAGCTATAGATTTATAGCTTTGTTACGGCAATTCCAGGCGCATTACTGCTGGAACAGGTAAACCACTTTCAAAGTGGTTTACCTGAGCCAGAATGGACGTTTATGCGCTAGAATGTGCCTGATTTATTACTTGCAGTAGAGTGGGTTCATAAATCAGGCGCATTCTATACAATTATTATGAGCATAAAAATTGGTGTTTAAATGCCAAAAATCATAAATGTTCTCCTTATTATTCCAAATTGTTACATCGGAGTGGACGTTTGGAGCTGATAGTCAAAAATAGTCAATGTTGGGGAGTGCTTATTTAAATGTATTTTTTTTACAGTTTTTTTTTTACCATTTTATTCCAGTTTTAGTAATAGGGGTGATAACTATCATTGGGGTTTGGTGTCAGCCAGTGGTATTTTTTGTCAGTATAAGGCTGACACTTACTCCTGTCACCATCTTGGTAGTATCAGGAAGAAGCTGTTGGTTTTAAATCGGCTGGATATGAAAAATGGGGGGACCCCATCATTGTTTTGTTTTTTATCATTTTACTAAAAATCTAAAATGAAAAATTATTTTAAAAAAAATGTGGGGTCCCTCTCAGTTTTCATAACCAGCAATGGTACAACTGACAGCTTCAGCCTGACACTGATCAAGATAGGAAGAACAATGGCTCCTTCCCTTCATAAAAATACCAGCCTGTAACTGCCCCAGAAGACAACTATCACATTAGAAGGTCCGCCTTCTGACAGTAACCTGGCACTTCCCTGTACCCTTGGTGTATTGGGTACTCGGATAATAGTGACAGGAGGTTAGTGTCAGCTTTGGGGTGATTAATAACAAAACCGGCTGACACCAGGCCCCAGCAGTAGTTATTGAGAGACGTCTGTCAGACCACTCAATTACCAATAATGGAAAAATAGTAGAAAAAAACACAGAAACAACAGAAAAAAACAGTTTATTTAAACATTACCCAACACCAGCCCTTGTTGTCCATTTTATTAAAGAAATAGATGCCACACTGGGCTGACGTAGTCCAACAAATCCATCATAGTCCAAAGGGGAAACATGTAAGAAAAAAAACTACAGATGGGGGATGGGACATTACTCAACTTTCCGGAACTCTGGATAGTCTAATCAGCGCCCGAGAAAGCTGGATAACATCCCACACAGCAGGCTCCCAGAAAATTTGCTGTGAGGATAGAGCACCACCTAGCTATCCCAGATGCTGGATAGGCTATTGAGTACCTGGAAAAGCTGGGTAACATCTCCCACAGCAGGCTCCCAGGAAAGCTGGGTGCCTACTGTGTGGGATAGGGCACCACTCAGCTTTCTTGGATGCTGAATCGCCTGTCCAGCTCTTAGGAAAGCTGGATAAGCCATAGGAGGGCCTTGAGGGGGGGGGGGGGGTCACTTACCTCACTTGACACAGGAGGGGCTGTGCACACTGCAGCCAGTGACATCAGGGGAGTGTCTTTTGCAGTCTTGGGGATTGAGAGTATATGCCCTGGATCCTTGGGACATACCTCTGTCCACCCGGGACAGCCCCTGGAATCCAGAATTGTTCAACAAGATCCGGGCGGTTGGGAAGCATGCATTTGTGCATTTTAGCCATATCTTGCAAACCATAATTACCATTGGTGGTTGACAGGACCTCAGAACTTCCTATACTATGATGCTGATGCTGATCAATAAAAAACTAAACACGACTTGGTAACTGTGAGTAATGACTGCACAGGACTTTCAGGAAACTGGCATGTAGGAAAACCTCTTAAATGCTGCAAATGGGCATTCAAAGATCTGCACCAATTAGTATGGATTTTACAAGTATTTATCATGGATTTTAGTTCAGGATAAATCTGCAACAAAATCTGTACCAGTAGAAAGGGTTTTAATATGCAGTAAATAAAACTTGCAGTTGTTAGCCTCAGTGCCGGAGTCATCAGCATCTTATAGCCTATATGCCATTCTTGTAACGTATAATGTTACAGATTATGCGTACTAGAGTTTTTAGGTAGAATGTTGATCGAGGGATTATTCTGATTGCCAAATCTGGAGTCTAGTATGTGGCAATGGGCAGTCTTTTGATTTTTGCCTTGCTCTGAATCAACATAGTAGGGTTATATGTTGGCCTTGATGGACCCGTGTCTTCTTTCAAACCAGCTAACTATAAAACTATATATTAATATAAAATTTACTATATAATACTTGCTATACAGTGTTTTAAGGTAGAATTGTTTTACCATCATATTGCAATGGAAACGACTGTTGTCTCCTCTTATTAATCCCTCACGGACACAATAATTTATTTCATGACAGGTAGAACCTGAACCAGTTTAAGCAAAAAAAAAATATGACTTGAAGGCTTGTCAAAGCATAAGACACAAATGAAAATAGATCAGATGATGAACCAGAGCAAAGTGAAGCTGGAAGCTGGTGCTGATTTATTTCTGCTCCATTTCACATTATAATTATAATAAAATGTAGATAGGATATGTAACATTAGAAGCAGAAGAGATTGGTGCGGGCTTCATCCATGGAGACCACAGTGATAATTATTTCTTAAAGTTTTGGATTATGATTAGTTTTTTGTCAAGCAAGTCTTTCATTGTAGGGTCCTGCTATATTTACTGACAGGAATGGTCAAGTCAAGCGTTATAAATCATTCTGTCCGAATGGACAACTGTTCTTTTTATAGTTAAACAAAAAAATGTCTAAAAGTCACAGAGTGGCCAAAATGAAATTTATATTATGTATGTTCAAGTCTATGGATAAGTCAAATGTAATTGAATATAAATGATTTCAATGTAAAGAGAATCTATCAGTTTTGATAAAGACACAAAAAGTGACATTGCATGAAATATTAAAACTTTTCTCAAGTGCATGTAATGAGAGATTTCCCTCAGTATTACAGAGAAATAGATTTTGGTTTAAATTTCATTTATCAGAAAAAGGACAAAAGCTGGTAAGAGTCTCTTCTTTTCTGAGATGTGCCAGCTGTGAGGGGAGAAGTGGGTTCTATAACGCAATTCAAGTGCTCAGATCTGGCCAGGATTTGGGGTGAAGAAATCAATTTGCCTGTTCCATAATTGTGTAAAGGTGCTGGATCATAAAAAAAAATGGGAGAATACATTCACCTATTTTTTTCATAAATTCACCCAAAGTTATTCCAATATGCAGAGAATCAAGAAAATGCGAAACCACAAACATTTTGTCACCTCCTGTTAAGAGTCTGAACATCTACTTCATACAGAATATTGTTACTTATCAGTCATATAAAGATTTCCCAAACTAAGGGCTTGTCCACACAGATTCCGATTTGAAATATTCGTATAAGACCAGCCGCATTGACCCCAATAGAAAGCTCCATTGTTGTCCATATAGCACATATTTTTTCGGGCAGTTTTTAAGAGTAAAAAAAAAACCTTAAAACATGTTCATTCTTCTGTTCAATTCCAGGCTGGAATCCAGTGATAGTTGGAAGAGTGGTAGTAGTAGTACTCACTCTGACCCCTTTGCAATTAAACAATTGATTCTACTGATAACTCCTTCATTTATTAAATTATATATCTGCCTAACTGAGGGGACCTTTATATATCTGCCTGAGGGGACATGTATATACCTGCCTGAAGGGACCTATATACATTTGCCTGAGGGGAGATATACATATATATATATATATACACATATATACCTGCCTGGGGGGACCTATATACACCTGTCTGCCTGAGGGGACTCATATGTATATACCTGCCTCTAACTGAGGGGGCATATATATACCTGCCTAACTGGGGGGACCTGTAAATACCTGCCTAACTGAGGGGACATATATATACCTGCCTGAGGGGACATATATAAAAATGTCCTAACTGAGGGGACATATATATACCTGCCTAGCTGAGGGGACCTTTATATTATTATTATTATTTATTTTTGAGCGCCCTTGGTTTCAGAGCGCTGTACATTCAGATTTTATACATAACATAGGTCAAGCAAGTACAAAGGTGACAAATTACTAACTAACAACTGGTACAGAAGGAGAGAGGTCCCTACCCATGAGGGCTTACATTCTAAAAGGAACGTGGGAAGAGACAGAAGGTGAGGGGCAGACATGGTTGTGGATAGTGTAGTGACAGCAGGGTTATTGTTGGTTATAGGCAATCCTGAAGAGATGGGTTTTCAGGTTGCTTTTGAGGCTTGTGAGCGTGGGGGAGAGTCTGAGGTGTTGGGGCAGTGAGTTCCAGAGTATGGGGGAAGCACAGGAGAAGTCTTGGAGACGGTTGTGTGAGGAGTTGACACGGGGAGAGCAGAGAAGAAGGTCCTGTGAGGAGCGGAGATTGCGTGACGGGAGATATCTGGAGATTAGAGCAGAGATGTATGGAGGGGAATGGTTATGGAGAGCCTTGTAGGTCAAGGTTGCTAACTTGAACTGGATTCGCTGGGCTATGGGAAGCCAGTGAAGGGATTGGCAGAGTGGAGCTTTAGAGGAGTCTCGAGGAGAGAGGTTAATCAGACGGGCAGGAGAGTTAAGGATGGATTGGAGGGGAGCGAGGGTGCTAGATATTTCTGCATGAGGGGACCTGTATATACCTGCCTGAAGGAACCTATATATACCTGCCTGAGGGGATATATATATATATATATATATATATATATATATATATATATATATAGAGGGATGTATATATATACATGCCTACCTGAGGGGACATGTGTATATACCTACCTAACTGAGGGGACATATATATACCTGCCTAACTGAGGGGACATATGTATATACCTGCCTAACTGAGGGGACATATATATATATATATCTGCCAAACTGAGGGGACCTTTATATATCTGCCTGAGGGGACCTGTATATACCTGCCTGAAGGGACCTATATACATCTGCCCGAGGGGACCTATATACACCTGTCTGCCTGAGGGGACATTTGTATATACCTGCCTAACTGAGGGGACATATATATCTGCCTAACTGGGGGGGACCTGTATATACCTGCCTAACTGAGGGGGACATATATATACCTGCCTGAGGGGATATATATATATATATATATATATATATATATATATATATATATATATATATAGAAGAAAAATCCGCGGCACTCCACACAAGAAGTAAAGCTGAAAGGTATTTATTCCTCCATGCTCATAATAAATAATAAACATCCTTTTTTACTTTACTTCTTGAGTGCCGCGGATTTTTCTTCATTTTATATTGTTTGGGCTTATGCATCTGAGCTGTCGCTGCTGGCAACCGTTGTGCTTTACTCTTTGGATACCTGTTGGAGTGCTGCTTTTTTCTGTTTTATTATATTTATTTATATATATTTATATTTATTATATTATTATATATGTTTTATATGTATATTTATATATGTATTATATGTTGGGGATTATATATATATATGTATATATATATATATTATGTATATTATATATTTGTATATAATATATATATATATGTATATATATATTATAATTATTATATATTATAAACACTCATATTATTTGTACCTGCCAAATAAGGGACATATATAAAAATGTCCCAATGAAGGACATAAATATTGCCTAATGAAGGGATTATATAAAATATATATATATATATATATATATATATATATATATATACCTGCATGAGGGGACATATGTATACCTGCATGAGAGGACATATGTATAAACCTGCCTCACTGAGGGGACATATGTATATCTGCTTGCCTATATATGCTTGCCTAACTGAGGGGACCCATACATGCCTGCCTAACTGATGGGACCTATAGAGTTATCTGTCTGATGAGGGGAGCTATAGAGCTATATAACTGAGGGAACTTATATACCTATAAGTAAGGAGTTGCTGGAAAAGTGAGAACTCTAAGATATTTGTGTCCAAATCTGCAGAGACGAGTGTTGGCCGGGAGAAGTCATCATGGTGGTGTGGATCGGATGAAGAAGAAAAGGGAATGTGAACGACTCTTTGGGGAAACTTCACCTATGAGTCACTAAATGTACCTGAACTGCAATCACTTATATGTGTGCAAAGTGTAATAGTTTATATTCAGTAATGGTGTGTCGGTATTATTCAGCCTCTATATAGTGGTGATATTTTGTCATGGTGTGGAGGTATGATTCAGTTACTATGTAGTGGTAGTATGGGGTCATGGTGTGGTGGTATTCAGTCACTATGTGGTGGTGATATGTGGTCATGGTGTTGCAGTATTATTCAATCATTATGTGGTGGTGATATATGGTTATAGTGTTGTGATATTCAGTCACTGTGGGGATTATATGAGGTCATGGTGTGGTGGCATTATTCATTCACTATGTGGGGGTGATATAAGGTCATGGTGTGGCGACATTAATCATTTACTATGTGATGGTATTATTCAGTCACTATGTGGTGGTGATATGTCATCATGGTGTGGTATATTATTCAGTCACTATGTGGTGCTGATGTGAGGTCATGGTGTGGAGGTATTATTCAGTCACTATGTGGTGTGGATATGCAGTCATGATGTGGCAGTATTTGGTTAATTATTGGTAATTTAGCCTCGGGATTCTGGTTTTGTGTAGCGATGTTATTTGGTAACTGTACGACCATTATTTAGTGAATGTATACTTAGTACTTAGTGTTATAGCTTTTGATATATTTTTATATGAAATGTATCCTTTAGACCTTTTAGTTTCACCACCGGTGTCCTGCTGCAATTAGGTGAGGGAGACTCAGAAGGCCCAGCGCTAAATCTTGATTACAGAGTAGTGTGATGTTGTTATCACATAGGTCTGTATAAGTTGAAGCGAGACCAGATGGGACAGCTTACAGATGGCGGAGACAGCGAGGCACAGTAAGCCACTAAAATAAACTCGTCTGGTAGGCCCTATGTACCCCAGTCCAACAATTGGCTGAAGGGTAGAAAAGGACAAAGCCAACAGACACAGATGGTCCTATGTTTGGTACTGCAATGAAGAAACCATACAGATCAGACATTTATGATCTATCCTAAGGATAATTTCACTCACTGAAAACCTCTTGGAGAACAGTCTTGTAACTTTCTTATGACATTAAATAATGTAAATATGCTGCAACTATCATAAAAGTACAGAAAATCTGATTATATGCAGTGAAATAAATTATTATACAACTAGGTCCATATACAGTTGAAACCAGAAGTTTACATACACTATATAAAAAGACTAGTGATGAGCGATTACGTTGACTATCGTCATCGGGTCGATAGTCGATATCGGCAATTATCAATAAGATATCCGATAGTCGATAATAAATTATCGCCGATGACCATTAAAGTCTATGGGAGAGCAACAACACCTTCATTCTTACACCCAAACAGGGATGGAGAAGCTGGAATTAACATCCACAACAGTCAAATGGATACAGGCTAGATCTTAGGCTACACACTTAGGTTATACAAGCCACAGAAAAACAATCACAGACCATTCACTATCCCTGTCTTGTTCCACAGCATGACCCTTAAACCTGCATCACCCACAAATTAAAAAGTGCCAGAAGGCACTATTTTTTGAACCATCATTTTACTTGAACTGGACATTGAATATCCCTGTCCTGGAACGCAGCATGAGCCCAAACTGCTTGACTCCAGATTAAAAAGTGCCGGAGAAAGGAGTCTTTCAACCCCCATTTTAGTTGAACTGGAAATTAACTATATCTGTCCTGTACCGCAGTATGACCATTAAACCTGTCTGACCCCCAGATTAAAAGTGCTGGGAAAAGGAGTCTTTCAACCACCATTTTAGTTGAACTGGACAGTGACTATACCTGTACTGGGCCACAGCATGAGCCCCAAACCTGCATGATCCCCACATTTAAAAAGTGCCGGAAAAGGAGTCTTTCAGACACCATTTTAGTTTCATGGACATTGGACTATACCTGTCCTGGGCCACAGCATGAGCCCCAAACCTGCATGACCCCCACATTTAAAAAGTGCCGGAAAAGGAGTCTTTCAACCACCATTTTAGTTTCACTGGACATAGACTATACCTGTCCTGGGCCACAGCATGACCCCTAAACCTGTTTGACCCACAGATCACAAAGTGCCACTATGCTATTTTGTACAGTGACTCTCATTTAGTATATTTTTTTGGAACTTACATTTGTTTAAAGAATTTATTTAGGGAATTTTTATTTATAGTTTTACATTATTACCATTTTGCTTTTTTTTAAAGTGTGATAACATACAACATACACCATTCTCTGCAGTTTTTAAGTATTTTTTTACACGTGTAGATGTGTTAATTCGTCCACACACCCATAAGTAATACAAATGTCCTAATCATCCCCAAAACACTTCTTATTGGAGAAGACATTTGCCCTCCTGGCTTCTGAGACTGATTCAGCCAATCAATTCAATGGTTTCATTTTTCCTCCAAATCCTTCTTCATTGATTAGGGACAGACTCCCCCTGGAGATCAAATGATGTGACCCCATAGTGACTCCAGCCCCAGAAAATTTTAAGCCTCACAGTGTGCAATTTGTGTCCAGCCCTGGGGCTCTTTTTGACACTACTTAACCTCACAGAAATCACCTTTTTCAAAATCTGATTTTTTAGAGAAATTTGAAGCTCTCCTGATTGCCCCTAACGGTGAGAGCCAGTGCTGCCGTCAGCCATCTGTTAACACGGAGGTCCAGCTGCCAGACTTACAGTGGGTGCTGTGAGAGACCAGGCTCGCGTCTGTCATATATTAACACGCAGGTTCAGCAGCCAGGGCCGGAGTTACAGTGGGTGCGGTGAGAGCCCAGGCTGGTGTCCGTCATCTATTAACACGGTAAAAATGCCCTTAT
Organism: Phyllomedusa bahiana; assembly: GCA_025379985.1. Classification (NCBI taxonomy): domain Eukaryota; kingdom Metazoa; phylum Chordata; class Amphibia; order Anura; family Hylidae; genus Phyllomedusa; species Phyllomedusa bahiana. The sequence continues at coordinate 16,905 of JAODAL010052819.1, forward strand.
GACGCAGCAACGAAAACAGTCGTGCTGAAGCAGAGTGTGGAAGCGGAAGTGTAGAGGTAAGACCTCCAGACTTCCTCAGTACACAGTCAAGACTGGGTAGCGCTTGCCCCTCCGTATGAGTTGCGGACCAATTGAGCTTCACTTGGAAATACTGGTGGTTAACGCTCCTGTTCCACCCAGGTGCCCTTTTTCCTGGCATTCTTTTTCTCATTTTACTCAACGTGCTGGAGGAAATTGTCTCTGTACTTTGTTCTCTGTCCGTGCTCCATACTCCATGTCCTCTGAATAACCTACATCTGGTCATTTTTCCCCTTTTCCTCCCTTGTACAATTCAGGGGAAAATTTTTTCCCAGCTATTTTGTACTTTGCAAGTTTTTTAGTAGTTTATTCTAGAAAACCACATTTTTAAAATAGGATGGAATCCCACCATGTCTTTGTTTCTCTTTTTTAATTGTATTAAAATGGGGTTGCCCTCAATACAGAGATTGATAGCTAGGGTTAAGATCTTGAAAAAATGTCATTTTGCAATATGTGTCCTTAACAGTGCCTACCTATTCCTGTTCTGACAGCACCATCCACCTTGAGCCAATCTTGACAATTTGTGAAGAACAAATGTCTGTTAGAAAAAAACATTTTTTTATAATAGCCCTGTAGTATAGCTGATGTCATAGCAAAATGCCCCCAAAAATTAAAAACATACCCATGAGCCACTTTTGACAATTGTGAGAAAAAAATGTCTGTTAGAAAACAACATTTTTTTTTTATAATAGGAACTGTAGTATAGCTGCATGTCACAGCAAAATACCCCCAAAAAATTCAAAGCATGACCCTTGAGCCACTTTGGACAATTGTGATGAACAAATGTCTGTTAGAAACAACATTTTTTAGAATAGGACCTGTAGTATTACTGCATTTCAAAGCAGCATGACCCAAAAAATTATAAAAATGACTTCTCAGCCACTATTAAAAATTGTGATGGAGAATTGCCACTTAGAAGCCACATTTCTGTTCCAAAGGACCATAATGATAGCTGTATCTCACAGCAAACATGACCTCCCAAAAAACCAATTGACAATGGCGAAAATTTCTAAGATAAAGTGAGTAAATGGAATACGGTGTTGTCATGAAACCTTGCTGTCTTTTACAGTCTCCTCACAGCAAAATGAACTGTTGGGAAAAGAGAATAAAAATTGCAGTAAGAAAAGATCATTTTAAAAAAAAGTTTTCAAGAGGACCATTTCTGTTTGAAGAGGAATGTGAAGTAGACCGGCAAACCCAATCGGTGACCTCGGCAATTGGGGCCACAACCCTCATCAGAGATCCATGCCTGATTCATCTTGATGAAAAGTCAAACGATCAAAATTATCTGTGGAAAGTCGGATTTGTTTGTCCTGTAATGACTCCTCCAGCTGTGCTGAAGGTCCGCTCAGATATGACGCTGAGATTCACAGGGCCCTGACCCAGCGATGACAGGCCTGATGGTCCTGCAACTGTCCCGCTGGCATTGCGTTTGTTCGCCATCACTGGAAGGAGCACCTTCTCTCGAACCTCTACCCCCATGTCCTACCCCCCCCCCCCCCTTTGCTCGCTTACCACCTGAATTTCGCTCCATTTTCAGAAATATAAAAATTTGAGAAGGTATGGAAGAGTTTTGGAAAGTCTCTTATTAAAAGACTGCAAATCACAGCTATTCTCAAATCCCTCAAATCAAAACAAAAATTGCTGGATTCTAAATTAAACTGCAAGGTGGCTCATCACACACAGCGGCCTTGCGCCAAAATGAAAAAAAGCACGTATATGAAATGTATACTGATAATAAAAGGTATTTTTTGGCAACCTATCAACCATGTGGTGCCCTACAAAGTTGCTGGATCAAAGTAACAGCAAAGTAGATTCTATCACAAAGCTTGACTGAACCAAAATGAAAAAAACCACTCCTCTGAAATTTCTACGGATATTAAAAGTATTTGGGCTACCTATCATTACACCTGTGGTGACCATACGACGTTTCTGGATTCAAAATTTAACTGCAAGGTGGCTCGATCAACACAGCTGCCTGCGTCAAAGTGAAAAAAACACGTCTTAAATGTATATGAATAATAATGGTATTTTTTGGCACCTATCAACCTGGGAGACTACAAAGTTGCTCGGATTCAAAATTAACTGCCAAAGTAGATCAAGTCCACAAAGCTTGACTGACCAAAAGTGAAAAAAACCTGTGTGAAATTATAACGGATATTAAAAGATTTTTGTTCACCTATCAGTACACCCCTGTGGTTGACTACAAAATTGCTGGTATATCAAATTGAACTGCAAAGTAATATCAAACAACATAAGCTTGACTGACCAAAATGAAAAAAACACCTTTGTGAAATGTATACGGATATTAAAAGGTATTTTCTGGCACCTATCACACCTGTGGTGACTACAAATTGCTGGATTCAAATTTAACTAGCAAGGTGGCTCTATCAACAACAGCTGCCTTGCGCCAAAGAGAAAAAAACACGTTATCTGAAATGTATACTGATAAATAAAAGGTATTTTGTGGCACTATCAGACCTGTGGGTTGACTACAAAGTTGCTGATTCAAATTTAACTGCAAAGTAAGATCTAACAAAAGTAGCTTGACTGACCAAAAGTGAAAAAAAACAACATGTCCCTGAAATGTATACGGTATATTAAAAAGTTAATATTTATGGCACCTATCATTACACCTGTGGTGACTACAAAATTGCTGTATTTACAAAATTTAACTGCAAACTAGATCTATCAACAAAGTCTGCTACCAAAAGTGAAAAAAACACCCTGTCTGAAATGTATATGGGCTAATAAAGGTATTTTTGGGGCACCTATCAATTCACCTGTGGTGACTACTAAATTGCTGGATTCAAATTTACTGGCAAGTGGCTCATTAATCAACCACAGCTGCCTGCGCCAAAGTTGAAAAAAACCACGTATCTGAAATGTGATACTGAAGAATAAAAGATAGTTTTGGCATCCTATCAACCTGTGTGACACCAAAATTGCTGTATTAATTATATGTGCAATGGTGGCTATAAATCCAACACAAGCTGGGACTGGCAAAATTGAAAAGAACACCTAACTGAAACAAGTAACTGAAATAAAAGTGAGTTTTTGCACCTAACAAATAGACCTGCAGTTACTAGAGAAGATCTGTATCCTAATATAAGGCAATGCAAATGTCTAAACAAAGTTTTTGGCTGAATCAATATCCATTACCTTTATAGAGCCTTGTCTGTGTTCGCCCGCTGGCCCCTCCCCCCCCGCTCCCCCACGTGACTTTACCAGCGGTAGATGCTCCTTTAAATTTCTCTTGCCTACTACCTAAAATCTTGCAAATCTCTGATCTATCAAACTCTAAGATCACAGCAAAAAGTAATATAATTTTAGCTGACTGTTGTTGCTGAGGACTGTTTTTGGACAGAGGCAGAGCGCACGTCCTACTGCTATAGACGCTGACACACACTTGATCATGAACAGGAAAGGGCTTTTTCCAATGTAAAACGAGGTCATGTGAATTTTTCCAGCCAATCGCAACCATACACACCCCAGTCATGAACGTCGCACACACATCTCACCCAGCTTCTATTCTGTAAGCAGATTGCTGGCTGCCCAAAATGACAGGAAGCGGGCGAAAATGGCGCGATATTTAATTAGATTATGCCACAGATTTTACCCTAAATATCGCGTGATCTAAAAAATATATCCGATCAACGTAAATACCAGGTGCCGATTTCAACTTTGTCGATAATAATCACTCAAACACTAAAAAACACATATCACGTTTTCTCACTAACTGAGTCAGAATAAACTTACTCTGTATTTAGGTCAATTAGGATTACCAAAATTATTTATATTTGCCTAATGCCAGAATAATGAGAGAGAGAATGTTTTAAGGCATTTTATTACTTTCTGCAAAGTCAAAAGGTTACATACATTAGGGTTACTATGTCTTTAAACAATTTGGGACAGCACATATGACGATGTCATGTATTAGAAGTTTGATAGGTTTACACTTCGGGTTTCAACTGTAGGTTTATTGGCAACATCTGAGTTAATTAGAGCCACACCGGTGGATGTATTTTAAATCACACCAGAAACAAAATTCATCATCATGGAAAAGTCTAAAGAAATCAACCAAGATATCAGGAAGAGAATTGTGGACTTGCACAAGTCTGGATCATCCTTGGGTGCAACTTCCAGATACCTGAAGGTGCCTCGTTCACTGTACAAACAATTATACGCAAGTACAAAACAAGATTGGAATGTCCAGCCAACAATATTCACTCAGGAAGGAGAGCGGTTTTTGTGACTCAGAAAAGAATGTGCTATGGTCCCACAGTGTGCATATCAACCCAAGATCAAAATAAAAGACCTTTTGAATATGCTGGCGAAAGCTGTGTAACATTTGTCTTATCCACATAAAGCGAGAACTTTATCAACACAAGGGCAATACTGTAGTGGCTATATAGATTATTGACCATCCGTAACCAAATTGACAGTATCACTTTAAGAAATATAGATGATAATAGCAAGTCTTAAGCTGTAATTTTCCTAGTTCTTGGTAAAAGTTTGTGAGGAAACAGTAATTGACACAGAGGGTTTGTTATCAGGGCCTCGTTGTTGTGGAAGCGTTGTACCAAGTAGTCACAAGCTTCTGTGCCTGGTCTAAAAACACGAGTAGAATTGTTTTAGAGGAAAAACCCATGGGAACCAATGTGTTCATGGTTCAGGGGTCCCCTCTGGCATTAGTCATGGGTTTTTTTTTCCAGTGCCAGGTTAACCTCTTAAAAACTGTCCCATTCGAAGTGAGGCAAGGCCCTATACTACAGGAAAAGTACTGATCTGGTCAGCTTGCGTAACACTTGGTTACGCAGGGCATTTGGTTTCAATAGAATATAAGCTGGGAAAGTTTGCTGCGAAGTTAGAAGTAGCTGACCTGTGGGCTAAAGAGGGTACGCCTCAACGCCACAGTGAGGGGAACCCCAGGAAGATCACTCTATCTCGCTGGCTCCTTCTCCCAGCTGATGTTATTTGATAAATGATGCTGATAAGAAGCCTGGTGGAGCCATGGACCTGTATATGGGGGTCACCCGTGCACGTGTATGATCTCAGGAATATCTCTCTAACTTCGCTGGTCCATGTTACCAGTTGATGGCTGATAGATGAAAGCTGATAAGAAGCCTGATGAAGCATTGGACCCATATATAGATGTGATGTGAGTAGTTGTAATCCATATTATGCGTGCTTTGGCCTTTGTAACCAACATTATGCATGCCTTGCCTTTATAATCTATATTAATGCAAAGTATATAACAATATCACACTATCTTCTTGTAGTTTTATGTAATCATTGGTTTACTCATATAATAAAGTAAATAAAGCATTGGATGTTGCCGTCTTTAAAGCCGTTCAGGACCCACACAAATAGTTGGCAAAACAAATACTGAAGCAACATCTGAACACATAAGCCAGGAAGTTAAAGCGGAAGATAAATGGGTCTTCCAAATGGACACCGACCCGACGCATACTGCCAAACTGGTTACTAAGTGGCTCAAGGATAGCCAAGTCAATATTTTGGCCATCACAAAGGCCTGATCTGAATCCTATTGAAAATGTATGGACAAAGCTGAAAAGGCAAGTGCGAGCAATGTGACCTACAAACATGGCTCAGTTACACCAGTTCTGTCAGGAGGAATGGGCTACAATTCCTACCAACTATTGTGAGAAGCTTGTGGAAGGATATCCAAAACATTTGACCCAAGTTATACAGTTTAAGGGCAATGCTACCAAATACTAATGAAATGTATGAAAACTTTTGACTTTGCAGAAAGTCATAAAAATTATTTAAAAAATTCTCTCTCTCATTATTCTGGCCTTTGGCAAATAGAAATAATTTTGGTAATTCTAATTGACCTAAAATGGATAAGGTTTATTCTGATTTCATGTGAGATAGTGAGAAAGACATGCATATGTGTCTTTTTATAAAGTGTATGTAAACTTCTGGTTTCAACTGTAAATGCCCCCTTAGCCGTATACTGTTCCCTGTAGGTATATAAATGCCCCTGTACCTGTATACATGCCCCCTGTAGGTATATAAATGCCCCTTTAGATGTTTACATGCCCTTGTAGATGTATACATGCCCCCTGTAGGTGTACACATGCCCCTTTAGGTATATACATGCCCCTGTAGGTGTATAGATGTTCCCTACAGGTATATAGATGCCCTCTGCAGGTATATAGATGCCCCCTGTAGGGGTACACATACTCCCTGCAGTACACATACTTCCTACAGGTATATAGATGCCCCCTCTAGGTTTATACTCCCTCTGTAGGTGTATACATACCCCCTGCTGGTTTATACATGCCCCTATGGGTTTTTTCAGCATTTTCAGAAAAATAAAATGCTGATGAAATGACTGAAAATGTGTGCAGTGAAAACATAGCCTGAACAATTCATGATATTCAGTGTATTTTTAGTGTGTTTTGCAATGTTAACAACGTTATTGGGTTATTCTATGGATCTACTATTAGATTCCTGTTTATCTCTTCATGTTGTGAGTTCCCTTTGCTTTAGTTCCTTATAAGGATTAATCATTTCCTCTTATCAGTACAGAGAGTGAATTCTGTGCATTCTCACTGTTCGATATTGAGGGACAGTTCATTCAGCAGGGAATTTCTAGAAGCTCTCAGAATAGTAGCCAACTCAGAGAAATCATAAGGAATAACACATCCTGCTTTGAGGATTGACTAAGGTTTTTAACAGTCATAGTTATAGTTAGGATTTTACACACAATGGGCCTTATGTATGAAAACTGTGTAGCAATAAGACTGTAGTAGGCAGGTTTATAGGTCACCCATAGTAGGTAGGTATATACTCCCTACTAGTAGGTATGTCTATATGTCCCCCTAGTAGGTAGGTATATAACCCCTCCAAGTAGGTGGGCATATAGTCCTCCCTAGTAGGTAGGTATGTATGTCCCCCTAGTAGGTGGGTATATGTTGACACTAGTAGGTAGGTATATACATCCCCCTTAGTAGGTTATATATATATATATATATATATATATATATATATATATATTATATATAAATATATATATATAATATATATATATATATATATATATATATATATATATATATGTGTGTGTGAATATATATACACACATACATATACATACAAGAAGAAAAAGATTGTTCCACCACCGGGTACATAACTGTAACAATGCAGTTACAAGACAATAATCTGCATAACTAAGCATATGCTAAATAGTTGCAAGTCAAATTTATGTAAGAGATAGCCAACATGAATGTCTATAAAATGATGCTAGTCTCACGTTCAAAGCTGTAGTGGATGGTGAGATATGGACCCTGAAAGTCAAACAAATCAAAATATTGTTACCCTTTTGTTTGGCACTGCATATCGCTAGCTAGTAGGGAGGACTACATTCCTACCTACTAGAGGGGGCTATATACCTACCTACAGATGTATCAGAACTAAAAAGAACAGATAGTGCACCGTGATATCATGGTACTAAGTGTTATCTCTACTTTCTCAATGCTTTTCAATGGCCTTTGTTTACAGATGAGAGCAGATAACACAAAAAGCTGTGATATCACTGTCAAGCTAGACTCTACATCTGACACTACATCTGTACTTTGGGGGACATATACACCTACCTACTAAAGGGCCTATATTCCTACTTGCTTGGTGGGACCTATATACCTACCTACTAAGTGGGACTTATATATATATATATATTATATATAATATATATATATATACTTTTTATATATATTTTATATATATATATATATATATATATATTAATATACTAATAGAGGGACCTATATACCTACTTACTAGGTGGTTTTTATATATATATATATATATATATATATATATATATATATATATAATATAATATATATATATATTACCACCTAGTAAGTAGGTATATAGGTCCCTCTATTAGTATATTAATATATAAATCCCACTTAATAGGTAGGTATATAGGTCCCACCTGTATATATAACCACCTAGTAAGTAGGTATATAGGTCCCTCTATTAGTATATATATATATATATATATATATATATATATATATATATATGTCCCATATAAGTATATATAAGTTTGACTGTCAAGGTCCATATCTCACCATCCACTACAGCGTTGAATGTGAGACTGCCATCATTTTGTAGACAATCATGTTAGCTATCTCAAACATAAATTTGAATTGCAGCTATTTAGCATATGCTTAGTTATGCAGATTATTGTCTTGTAACTGCATTGTTACTGTTCTGCTCCTGGTGGTGGAACAATCTTGTTCTTCTTGTATGCACAAATTACAACCTGTTCTCATATTCCCTAGTAGCTCAGTGTGTTATCAGGTTGATTTCCAAGCAAAAGGTCACTGGTTCTAATTGAGGAGCAGCCATGAAGAAGATTTCCCAAGAAAAGGAAAACCACATCATCCAGCTCATCGATAGTGGTCTTTTGGCCTAGAAAATTGCCAAACTGCATTATAGGAGTGCCATGACAGCTAGAGGAATATGAAATGAAGTCCGTCCATTCATTTCAAAGCCAAGAGGTGGAGGTCCAGAGAAAATATCAGAGTCAACAAGTTGACTTATCACAAGGTTTATCAGTTCAGGCGCGACAAACACAGCAGTGGAGGTGGCTCTTATGCTTTGTAATAGTGAGATCATAGATGTCCATACAAGCACCATGTGACATGCATTACACAAGACTGGAATGGTGTCCCAAAAAAGGTGAATGAGCCTGGACTTCAATC
>JAODAL010052820.1:0-25725 GCA_025379985.1 Phyllomedusa bahiana
GTAAAATTTTTGGCCACCCCTGCGGGCCTGGTATGTTTTTGTGCCACTTCCAGAATGTCATTGTGCCAAACTGTCTGACCTCCATGCTGTTTGTGGCTTGCCCCCCGTCACCTCCACACTTGTCATAATGTTCCCCACTGAGCTCTCAGTTTGTTTTTTTCCAGCTTTTGCTGCATGACTTTATCAGGCTACGTTCTGCTTTCAGTTTTTTTGGTCAGTTTTGCCCCCATAAGTGCCCAGGGCATTTTATAGTGAAGCGATTCTAAGAGCGGCGGCAGTCATGTGGGGTGTCATACTAAAACACAACATTGTATGAAGACCAAAACCAAGCTCCCTCTGCTTATTTAAGCATGGCACAACGTTCTACTTCACCCTGCAGGCTATGGGCAGCCTGGAAATAGCTGTTTTTTAACGTGATTCGTGCCGAAGTAATTCGGACCGAAACGAATTTTGTCGGAAAATTCGGCGAAGTGACCGAACCGAATTTTTGAGAAATTCGCCCATCTCTAATGACCACACATTCACCACTTGCATATATTCAGATGCATTACCCACTGAAAAAAGACATAAAAAATGGCCTTGACACGCCAAGTTTCATACATGTCGCCCATGTATGAAAACTTTCTAGGTCTAAAACACACTTTGTTACCCATAGCAACCAATCAGAGCGCCCCTTTCATTTTTCCACAGCACTATATGTAATGAAAGGGGCGCTCTAATTGGTTGCTATGGGCAACAAAGTGAGTTTTAGACCTAGACAGTTTTCATACATGAGGCCCTTAATGTATTGAGAAGCCAAAGAAATTATTTGTGGAGAGAATGAAAAAAAAAAGTGGCATAATTGTAAAGTTTCCTTTTTATGGACTTAAACCTGCAGTATACAAAAATGCACACTTTACTCAGCAATAATGTTTTTTTCTATTTTTATGGCTTCTATCTTTTTTCTTAAGTTACTTTTCAATTGCCATATCCTGAGGCCAATAACATATCTATTTTTCCATTGACAGAGCTATGGGGGCTTGCTTTTTCTTGCAGGGCAAGCTGTTGTTTTTATTGATACCACTAGGTAATAAAAAAATTAAACATTATCCTTTTTAGAGCACCATCACACATAATTTGCATAGGGTATTTGACCAAAAATGCTTTAGAAATTGATTCATGTGTTTTTCAGCCAATTTTGGTAGCAGTTTTCTTTTAAAGTGTAAAAAGGTACATGCATTTTTGTTGCAATTTTCTCCACAAATCATGTATTCCATCATATTTTGCAATGTGGAAAAATGCTACAAAAAACGCAACACCCATGCCCACACATGCGTTTTTTGATGAACGAAAAAAATCTATGGGGAGAAAAACACTAAGGGACACATGCATTGAAACTGTCTAGGTCTAAAACTCACTGTGTTGCCCATAGCAACCAATCAGCGCAGCCCTTTCATTTCATATAGAGTTCAGGGAAAATGAAAGGGACACTCTGATTGGTTACTATGGGCAACAAAGTGAGTTTTAGACAGTTTTCATACATGTGGCCCTAAAAGCTGCCTGAAAAAACGCTACACTACTAATATGCAGCATTAAAAAAAAGTTTAAAAAAGCAATGTCTGTAGTGCATTTTATATCTGCCTACTGAATTCAAGCTAACATCTTTTTTTTTTGAAAAAAAAAAAAACATTTTAAAAAATGCATACATTTTTAGTGGCTTTTTTTTCAAAACTACGGTGTATAAACCTACCTTTAAATATGCAATTTGTTCATACATTGGCATCAAGTACACCATTGTACACTATGAATCACTAAGGGGGCAGCTAAAACAAGAATGGTAGAGAATTTTTTGTAGTGATGAATGGTGAAAATGTGTATTATTTAATTTGCAAGCTTCCTACATCAATTTTGATTTGTGGTAAAAACCCTTTAAATGGGAAGTCTTTAGATATTAATGACTCTGAATCAAGAAAAAACAATATTAAAGGAGTTGTTTCCCTATAGCATTTGGCAGCCTTTTGTGCTGTTGCCAAGCAGAGCTTGTGAAATGGAGCTGCATATTTCTCCTCCCAGCGGGGAGTATCATCACTCTTCGCAGACACACCCTACACTGTATGCAGGTGATGATTCATTCTGTGTGAGCGGGGGGAAGAGAGAGGTTCTCAGCTGTGCAAGACTAAGGCTATGTGCACACAACAAATGACAAAATGCTGTCCAAAATACGATGGCATTTCAGTATTTGCTGTGTAGACATAGCCTAGGGAATCATTGAAAGTGAAAAGCTAAGTGGAACTCGATAGTTTATATCTACATTTCTCGCTCTCTCTACATACTTAGTAACTAGAATGGGCATTTGACATTCAGGACTCTGGGAAAGATTGGTGTTTTTTTCTCTGTCTCTCTCTCTCTCTCTCTTTTACATAGTGATATATCCTGCAGATTAGTACACCTCTGACCTCTACAGATCTGCAGAACAAAACTATACGCTTTATCTGTTTGTGTTTACATGGGACTTCACCTCTGTCTCACCAGTGGTTTACATGGGATTGTGCAACTGTCTCACAAAAGTTTCTTTTATGTGGGACTGCACAGTACAGCTGTGTTCTCTCTCTGTTTGTGATTTATGTGGGAGTGTGCATCTGTCACAAAAGTGATTTACGTGGGACTGCACGGTATAGTTGAGTTATCTGCCTGTGATTTACATGTGACTGCACATCTGTGTCACAAAAGTTATTTACATGGGACTGCACATCTATGTCACAAAAGTGTTTACAGTGGGACTGCACAGTATAACTGTGCTCTGTCTGTGTTTTATATGGAACCACACATTTGTGTCTCAAAAGTGATTTACGTTGGACTGCACAGTGCAAATGTGTTATTTCTCTGTGTCACAAGTGGGACAGCGCATCTGATGCACAAAAGTGATTTACATGGGACTGCACAGTACAGCTGTGTTCTGTGATTTACATGGGATCTCCATTTATGTCACAAAAGTGTTCTCTCTCTCTCGAAGAGGCCCTCATTTGCAGTCACTATCTAAAAGGTAGACAGTGTAAACATAGACAAGCAGTCTAAAAATGCATCAGATTTATCCTAGTGGTTCATGCTGATTGATAAATTAGTGCAGCTTTAGACTTGTCTAACTTAAGACCATTTTTTGGCTTACTTTTGGGACAGATTTTTAGCACAGTTTTTGCGCTACGTGCCACATCATGGCTGCTCCCACCTTCCAGCGCGGCCACACGCACATTACACTAAGCCATGGTTATCTGTCAAACAGTGTGCAGAAAGTGTCTTAAGCCCATAATAAATGTGTCTGGGAAATGCTGCACCAAGAATGCGCCACTTTTTAGCATATTTTAAGACATTATTCTGGTACAAATATGTTTAAAAAATCTAACAAAGGTCCACAGGGTCAGGAAAAGATAATATATGTCAAGTTTGTTAGGGCTCGACACAGGGGTATAACTTAAAGCTCCGGGTCCTCAGTGCAGAATACATAAAAGGGTTATTTATGTACTGTTTATAATATTGGTATCTCCTCATGTGGTAGAGGGACCTTTGGGCCCCCTTAGACTCCAGGGCCTGATAGCGACTGCTATCTTTGCACCCCCTATAGCTATGCTGCTGGCTCGACATATATGCTCTAGAGTTGAGGTATATATGGAGAGCATGAATTAAATAGTAGATACATTTATAGCCGTGGATATGATAAAAAGAAAGTTGCTTCAAGTAGGTATGGAGATACTAGAAAAAAGATAGGGAGGAATTGTTACAGCCAAGATATTGTGATAGGAAGAGTAGTCCCGTATTTGTTTCAACATATGATGTGCATTTCTGCATAATTAAGAGAGCTATCCTCAGACATTGGGGGGTGCTGGGCAGCAACCCGGTATATGGTCCGCTGTTCATGGACCCTCCACAATGTATTTTTAAAAGAGGATGTACTGTGGGTGATAAGCTCGTGTCCTGGCAGATCGACCCAAATCTAAACAAAGAAGGCTAGAAACTAAGAAAACAGGAGGCGCGACATAGAGTGTCTGAGCTGCGGTGGTGTGTAATGTAAGACATCAACTGTAAGAACTCTGTAAGAGGCCTATTGGATAGTGACAGAGTTACTGTCACCAAAAGGCTTGAACGAAAACTGCTGCGAAGTATTTTAATGTTTTGCGTTTGCAAATATAATAGACATGGTATTTATTGATATCTGTGGTATTTAAACCACTTTCACACAATATACACTATATACATTATACTATATATATATATATATACAGTATATCTATATATATAGGCAATATACATGCTTGGCAAAGAAGGGTTAATCCCTTCGAGTCGTTGCCCAGGTGGGCAACGACTCACTGCCCAGCTACTCTTTGCTATCCTTTGTTGGAGTCTGTGATTGTGGACTGCATATGGACTTGACGTTATAAGGATATATATGCTAATAAACTTGAGTACACCACTTCCTTCTATGATCTTTTAATATTTGTATGTCATTAATTGATTGAGTGATGTTGAATTATAATAAGAATCAATGGGAATGTATTTTTGATTGTCTATTATACACAGTTACAAGTTGAAAAAGGGCTAAGAGGAGGCTCACTTTAGACTATCTATTGTGGTACCCTGTTTAAACCTATAAACAGTTCAATATACATACAGTGGGTGCGGAAAGTATACAGACCCCTTTAAATTTTTTACTCTTTGTTTCACTGCAGCCATATGGTAAGATCAAAAAAGTTAATTTGTTCAATAATGTACATTCTGCACCCCATCTTGAAAGAACAAAAACAGAAATGTAGATATTTTTGCAAATTTGTTAAACAAGAAAAACTGAAATATCACAAGGTCAAAAGTATTCAGACCCTTTCCTGTGACACTCATATTTAACTTACATGCTGTCCATTTCCTTCTGATCCTCCTTGAGATGGTTCTACTCCTTCATTGGAGTCCAGCTGTGTTTTATTAAACTGATTGGACTTGATTAGGCAAGACACGCACCTGTCATTAAAAGACCTCACAGTGCATGTCAGAGCACATGAGAATCATGAGGTCTAAGGAACTGCCCAAGGAGCTCAGAGACAGAATTGTGGCAAGGCACAAATCTGTCCAGGATTACAAAAGAATTTCTGCAGCACTCAAGGTTCCTAAGAGCACAGTGGCCTCCATAATCCTTGAATGGAACAATTTTGGGACGACGACACCTCTTCCTCGACCTGGCCGTCCAGCCAAACTAAGCAATCATGGGAGAAGAGCCTTGGTGAGAGAGGTAAAGAAGAACCCCAAGATCACTGTGTCTGAGCTCCAGAGATGCAGTAGGGAGATGGGAGAAAGTTCCACAAAGTCAACTATCACTGCAGTCCTCAACCAGTCGGGGCTTTATGGCAGAGTGTGTTGACGGAAACCTCTCCTCAGTGAACGCCCAAGTACCGGTTGCAAAAAAAACACATGTAGGACTCCCAGACTATGAGAAATAAGATTATCTGGTCTGATGAGATGAAGATTGAACTTTTTGGTGTTAATTGTAAGCGGTATGTGTGGAGAAAGCCAGGCACTGCTCGTCACCTGCCCAATACAATCCCAACAGTGAAACATGGTGGTGGCAGCATCATGCTATGTGGGTGTTTTTCAGCTGCAGGGACAGGATGACTGGTTGCAATTGAAGGAAAGATTAATGCAGCCAAGTACAGAGATACCCTGAATGAACACCTCTTCCACAGTGCTCTGGACCCCAGACTGCGCCGAAGGTTCATCTTCCAACAAGACAAGGACCCTAAGCACACAGCTAAAATAGCAAAGCAGGGGCTTCAGAACAACTCGGTGACCTATCTTGACTGGCCCAGCCAGAGCCTTGACCTGAACCCAATTGAGCATCTCTGGAGAGACTTGAAAATGGCTGTCCACCAACATTCATCATAAAACCTAAGGGAACTGGAGAGGATCTGCAAGGTAGAATGGCAGAGGATCCCCAAATCCAGTCGTGAAAAATTTGTTGCATCATTCCCAAGAAGACTCATGGCTGTACTAGCTCAAAAGGGTGCTTCTACTCAATATTGTGCAAAGCGTCCGAATACTTATAACCATGTGATATTTCAGTTTTTCTTGTTTAATAAAATTGGAAAAATATCTACATTTCTGTTTTTTTTCTTTCAAGATGGGGTGCAGAGTGTACATTAATGAGCAAAAAAATGAACTTTTCTGATCTTACCAAATGGCTGCAATGAAACAAAGACAGAAAAATTTAAAGGGGTCTGAATACTTTCTGTATCCACTGTATGTACCTAAATATTAATAGTCCAACACGAGGTTCTAGCCAATTAAAACTTAGCTTTTAATATAGATCTTAAATAAAAAGTTATGAAAAAAGTCACATACCACACACATAGGGGAAGGCTATTGAATTGTGTATATATTAATTAGGCAAATAAGTTGTTTATACATGTTTTTACTTTATGTCTTAGGCGGCTTGGGTAGTGACATACACCAGTTTTTATGTTCGATGCTTGGCAACTCTGGACAAAAGTAATTCACATTTATTGACAATATGACCATCATTTCTTATGTTTTGTGCGTTTATAACTTACTATTTTATGAGTGTCTTTCTATGTGCATACTCATTGTTATGTTTTATTTTCTATGTTCTTTTACTGTACTGCAATTAAGCCCTTAGTGGTTTTATATGCATATTAACACATGAAATAAAGTATTTAGCTAACTATTTTGTCAAATATCTGAACCCTTCATGAGATATGATGATAAAAAATAAAACGTTCCATACATATAATTCAAATATAAATAATTAGAAGAATATTTAATGAATTCTTACGCTTCATGTCTTTTCCACCAGGTGTAGATAAGTCCCAGAAAAAGCAACTTGCATAAGATGAGGCTACCTCCAATTGCAACCAACATCACAGGGATTTTTGTTTCAGATGGTGACCTTTGTAATAACAGAATACATATGATAAAGTCAATTGAATTTAATACTATGTAAATATTAGACCTTTTAAAAAGAATACAAAGCCATCTTACCCAGATATGCTGTGTAGTGCATTTCCAAGTTCGGAAGTACTTCCATCTATTTGGTCTTCAAAAACTTGTACTTGGATCCTTTGTAGAGTATTAACATCACCAAATGTGACTGTCCTACACTGGTAAACGCCAGCATCAGATTTTTGTAGATTTGTCATATTGATTGTAATAATACCATTTTGATTATTGTCAGAAATATCAATGCTTCCATTTCTTCTCTTACTAAACTTCATCCAATAAGAGTGAGCACTAATAACAGGCTGACAAAAACCATCATCATCTTCTTTACACCATACCTTCTTCTTCCAACGATCTGCACGTTGCTGATATGGACAAACAATGCTAAGTGTTTCTCCTATTTGTCGTGAATACACAGTAACATCCTTTGCCAGACACCAGCCGGCCAAACCTGATAAAAGACAGACACAAGATTTACAGTATGTTTTTGAAACATGTAAGCAATAAGTGAATCACATATATTGGCATTGTATTAAAGATGTAGAGCACATACATCAAGTAATAATGTATAGTTGACTAAGTATTAATACATGCCTTTTTCCAAACTTTGTATATATAACATGTATTTCATAATAATTTGTGGAAATCATGGTACAATGTGTATTATTATTGTTAGTTTTTCTTGTATTTAAAGAAAAACTTTCTAAGGATAGGATGAAAAAGTAAAATATGAAGTGCAGAAACTGTAGTAATTTTTAATAGGTAATACTATTCATATTTGAGAATAACATCTCTCTACTCTGTAATTCTAATAAATACACAATCGTCTTACAAATAAATATATATTTCAACAATAAAAGTGTCATTCATCTGATATTTTTAAATTGGCTCTTACCCAGTAAAATTACAGTGAAGATGAGTGAGATATATTTTGCCATTCCTGCAACATGTGGAGAGACAAATCCAGAAGATCCTCTTTTCTTCAAACTTTTTAGAGACAATGAAGTTGCAAAAACAAATGATGCAGCCTTTTTTACTGATGATTTTGCAATGTATTCAGCCAGAGTTTTTTTTTATTTAACAGAGTTCTTATGCATCGGCCATGTGATATGAAATAGTCGTTCATTCTAGTATACAACAAGACTACTGACTTCCTTACTTAGTAAGGTTAAAAAAAGACATAAATCTAGCTTAGGCTATTTACCTACAATCTTGACCCATGAGACGATAAAAATTGCAGAGACCTTGTCCCTCTACCAAAAACAACAATGTAGAGAACTACTCCAGCAAAATAAAGATCTTATCACCGAGACCACTAACAAATGTGCCCAAACATGAGATCCTCATAGACCTCAGGTCCAAGTGGTCCCTGAAGCCCATTGTGAAGTAATTGCCAAGGAGGTACAAAGGGTGCTAGACCTAGAGGTAATAGAAAGATCCAAAAGTGGGTGGTCCAGACCCATTGTGCTAGTGCCAAAGCCAATGGTGAACGGAGGTTTTGCAATGACTACTGCTGGCTAAATGAGGCATCAAACAATGACACATACCCCATGCCCAGATTAGATGAGTTACTTGAGCAATTGGGACCATCCAGCTATATCCCCACTTTAGCCCTCACAAAAGGGTTAATAGCAGATCTCCTTGTCTAAATATGCTAGGGAAAAGACAGCTTTATGTCCATATGCCCTTTGGTTTGCAGGGGGCTCCTGCTACCTTCCAGAGGGCCATGAACTAGATTTTGTGGCCCCATCGATAGTACACAGCGACATATTTGGATGACATTGTAATCTGTAGTCTTGATTGGGCTAGCCACCTCAGCAAGGTTCAGACCGTTTTTAATGCTTTAAGAAAGGGTGACTTCATCATAAACCTTAATAAGTGCACACTGTGAATGGAGGAAGCCAGGTACCTGGGGTATATAGTGGAGATAGGGGAAATTAAGCCTAAGCTAAATAAAGTAGAGGTCATTTAGAATTGGCCTCACCTGCTTACCAAGAAGCAGGTCCGGACGTTTCTGGGGATTGTCGGATACTACAGGTGGTTTATCCGTTGATTTGGAGAAATTGCAGTTTCTTTGACAGACCTGATGAAGGGCACAAACGTAGCTTTTGTCAAGTGGTCACCTGAAGCAGAAAAAACCTTACTAAAGCTGAAACAGACTCTGTGTGGGCAACACATGTTGGCAGCCCCTGACTTTTTGCGTGAGTTTGTGGTCCAGACAGATTTCCCTGACGTGGGTCTGGGTGCTGTCATGTCCATAGCGGTAAATGGGGAATAGCACCCAATAGTACATTTGAATAGGAAACTGTTCTCAGCCGAGAAAAACTATGCTATAATAGAAAAGGAGTGTCTGTCCAT
Source organism: Phyllomedusa bahiana (assembly GCA_025379985.1). Lineage (NCBI taxonomy): Eukaryota > Metazoa > Chordata > Amphibia > Anura > Hylidae > Phyllomedusa > Phyllomedusa bahiana. The sequence continues at coordinate 9,331 of JAODAL010052820.1, forward strand.
AAAGTTGCCACTAGACGCCATCCTCTAAGACTGGTATCAAACCATGCCCCACTGAAGTGGATACAGGAGAAAAAGGAAATAATGCCTAGGTCACCCACTGACTCCTGTCAGGGGAATGCAGATGCCCTGTTCAGCATTTAGTGTATGGTTCCAGAAGGTATCATAACGCTGTATGCAAGAAGGCTCAAGAGGCCATGTGGAACTGCGATGCCTGGCCACTGTGAAGTAGGAGACAGCAGTAACCCTAGGTTACTGGCACTTTGGTAGTTTTAAGTGTGGCTGTTGGTATCATATGGTCCAGGCAATTTCTTTATTAGAGCAGTCTAGATGCTGGATGGTATGTCATCTACCATGTATTTAGGCTAGGTTTTGCCTGGCCATATAAGCCAGAAGACTCAGGTGAGCTGGGGGGTGTGTATGGTTTCTGCCTAGGAACAAGGAGACAAACACAGGGTGTTACTGTGTTTCCTCTGGAGTGAGGACTGTGAGTGCTGTTGCATTTCTGGTAGGTGATAAACCTTGAAAGCCTGACAAGAGACTATGAGTTCCTAACAATCACATGGACTGTGTAATATTTCTATTTAGACTGAAGTCAAGCCATCTGTTTTTGTTATTGTTTTGGATGTGTGGCTAAATAAAGGCCAAGCCTGTTAAACAAAAGCCAAAAAGACTCTGTGCCTCATCTACTGTTGCGTTAATGTATACACTACAAACAGGGGGCTATACCTTCCTACAGGGAGCATATACCTGCCTACATGGGGCTCTTATATACCTACGTACCAGGCTTATATACATATCTACTGTGGGGTGGCCTCTATACATATCTACCAACTTGGAGTCTATATATCTACCTACCTACAGGGAGCCTATATACCTAGCTGTAGGCTATATTCCTAATTATTAGGGGGGAAGACCTATATAACTACCTATTTACTTAATGGGGAACCTAGATACAGTAACTACCTATTTTGGAACCTATAAATCTACCTAGTAAGTGGTAGTCCCCGGAGTCGATTGCTAAGGTCTTAACAATCGACTTGAGGCCTTAACAACCGGCTTAACAACCGACTGGAGTCCGCGGAGTCGATTGCTAACTCTTATCAACTGACTTGAGCTGAGGCCTTAACAACCGGCTTAACGACTATTAGCGACTTCACAACGCAGTAAATTATGTGTCCCCCAGTGAAGGTAAAAGGGTCCCCCAGTAAGTTATACGTCCCCCAGTAGGTGGTTATATACTTTATATATCTCCCAGTAGGTAGGTGTGTAGTTTATATGTCCCCCAGCAGGTATATAGGCAGGTTATGGATCCCCCAGCAGGTATATGGGCAGGTTATGGATCCCCCAGCAGGTATATGGGCAGGTTATGGATCCCCCAGTAGGTATATGGGCAAGTTATGGATCCCCCAGTAGGTATATAGGCAGGTTTAGGTCCCCCAGCAGGTATATAGGCAGGTTTAGGTCCCCCAGCAGGTATATAGGCAGGTTTAGGTCCCCCAGCAGGTATATAGATAGCTTATAGGCCCCACAGCACGTGTATATTTAGGTAGCTTATAGGCCTCACAGCACATATGTAGGTAGATTATAGGCCTCACAGCACATATGTAGGTAGATTATAGCTCCTCCCTGCACGTATATAAGTAGATAATAGCCCCCCTCCCTGCACATATAACAGTAGATAATAGCCCCCCTCCCTGCACATATGACAGTAGATAATAGCCCCCCTCCCTGCACATATAACAGTAGATAATAGCCCCCCTCCCTGCACATATAACAGTAGATAATAGCCCCCCTCCCTGCACATATAACAGTAGATAATAGCCCCCCTCCCTGCACATATTACAGTAGATAATAGCCCCCCTCCCTGCACATATGACAGTAGATAATAGCCCCCCTCCCTGCACATATAACAGTAGATATAACCCCCCTCCCTGCACATATAACAGTAGATTATAGCTCCCCTCCCTGCACATATAACAGTAGATAATAGCCCCCCTACCTGCACATATAACAGTAGATAATAGCCCCCCCTCCCTGCACATATAACAGTAGATAATAGCATCCCCTCCCTGCACATATAACAGTAGATAATAGCATCCCTCCCTGCACATATAACAGTAGATAATAGCCCCCCCTCCCTGCACATATAACAGTAGATAATAGCCCCCCTCCCTGCACATATAACAGTAGATAATAGCATCCCTCCCTGCACATATAACAGTAGATAATAGCCCCCCTCCCTGCACATATAACAATAGATAACAGCCCCCCTCCCCGCACATATAACAATAGATAACAGCCCCCCTCCCTGCACATATACCCATAGATAACAGCCCCCCTCCCCGCACATATAACAATAGATAACAGCCCCCCTCCCTGCACATATAACAATAGATAATAGCCCCCAGCATGAATAGCGCTAATTAAAAGTAAGACACTGACAGCACTTACCTGACCTCGCTCCCTGCCGCTGTCGCGGTCGCTGCTCCCGGTCTTTTCTTCAGCGGTGTGACGTCACCAGGCCGCGCGCGGGCAGCGTGATGACGCGCACACCGCCCGTGCACTCCGGCGCGCACAGAGCCGCATCCTGACTGCGGCCACAGATTACTCCGCGGAGCTCTCTGCTCCGCTGAAGCATCTACCTGTATGTGCGTCCGGCGGACGCACATACAGTTAGTCCCGCCACCGCTGCCGTCGCCAAGGTCCTAAGCCGCTAAGCCGATAGCTTAGCGACTGGTAGCGGCTTAGGACCCTAACGATCAGCAGCGGCGGCGGATAGCGGCGGCGCCGGGGACTAGTAAGTGGGAGGCTAAACACCTACCTGAGGACTACCTACCTAAAAGGGGATTTATCTACATAGTATATTAGGGATTTAACTACCTCCTACATGGGGACATGAAACAAGACTACAACTAGGTGCATAAATTGAACTGCCATAGCAGTTTGCGGGCACTTTTAGTTTTAAAAGGAGGGGCTTTATTACCATTTGAGGTGTTATAGATGGGGACTTTGTACAGAGGTAGGAATTAGTAGGGAAGTGCTGGAAAAAGTGAGGTGACTAAGATGTTTGTGTGGTAAATTCTGCAGTGAAGAGTCGCAGCCTGGAGAAGTCATCAATGTGTCCTGGTCCAGTTTGAGAAAAAAAAGGAAAGATAAGCGCTCATCAGATTATAGAACTACTCTTCAGTTAAGACATCTCTTGTGATTCCCTGGCTGTATTCACTGAAATCACTTATATGTGTGCAGAGTACTTGTGTACAAATGGTATCTACCACTGTATTGTCCCTGTATGGCCGCAATATTGGACATAATTTAATAGTTTATATTCAGTAATGGTATGGTGTATTTTTCAGTCACTATGTTGTAGTGTTATGTGGTCATGTTTGTGGGGCAGAAATTATTCTTCACTATGTGGTTTTGTATGGGGGATTATTGGGCCACTATTTTGGTGGTGATTTGGGGTGATATTTTTCATCACTATGTGGTTTTAAATTTTTGGGGCTGGTGAGGCGGCATTTAGTCTTAGTGGTATTAATGGAAATATTAGCTTTGGGATCTGGTGTTGTGTAGCAGTGTTATTTAGTAAATGTATGACTATTATTTTGTAGCTTTATAGATGGAACTTTTTGTTAGAACTTTCTGTTTTCAGGCCGGAAAATGGTATGCAATTGTCACTGTTTTGCACAAAATAAAGGGGTAGAAAAAGGCCCTTTTTAATACCTTTCTATAATTGGCCTTTAACTTCCCTTAGGGGGAATCTTATCCAACTTACCTGGGGGGATATATCCACTTACTTAATAGGATCAACATTACTACCTACCTACTTAATTGGGGGCTTTTGGATACATAAAAATTTGAGATTCTTAGTGCACATAATTTTTGATTAAAACTGTAAGGGTCCACACACCACGATAAAGTGACTTCAATTCAGATAGGGACCTACATTGACATCTCACTTTACTTGCTGCCCACTCAGACCTCCATATTTTCAGGTAATGAAGGTCCCAGCTATATTCTGCTCTGATTAAAAACAGTCTTTGTGGTGGTGATGTACAATAAAATGGAGGCTACCCCACCCCCCCATGCAAAAATCCCAAAAAAAAATTTAATCGCAACCCAAAAAAACAATTTTTCAAAGAAATTATATGGGCCAATTGGGGGCACCCAAAGAGTTATTTTATGGTACTATATGAGGAGTTTGTACAGGTAGGAATTGGTGGGGAATCCGGAAAAAGTAAAAAGTCTAAGATGTTTGTTTGGTTAAATTTCATGCCTGGGGGTCGTCAAGTTGTATGGGAAAAAAAGGAAAAAGGGGAAACTTTCTCAAAGTCCCGGGATTTTTTGGATTTATTTTGCTTCTGTGTTGGATAGGTTTATTATGTCTGTATGGTGACCCAAGCTGGTGTTTGACCAATAAATGGCCTCTTTATGGTGGTGTTGTAGGTTATATTGACACTTTTAGGCCTCGTTCAAGGTTTTTGTGGGGGTTTGGGCCGTACCCCCGCCCCGGAAATTTGCGCTGCAGTCGGGCCAATCCTTGGAGTAATTACGGTAACCCCGCCTCATAGAGAACATGGTTCCCCGTGCTCCTCCCCGCTCGGCGAATCCGCCGCGGGGGGAAAGTGACATGCCATTTATTTCCGGGCGTACGCCCCCGTCCCGCCCCTTATTCACGGCGGATTTGCGAGCGCAATCCGGCTCACAAATCCACCATGAATAAGCTGTGTGAACACGGCCTTATAGTCATAGGTTACACTTGTCCCTGATTGTAAAAGTGAGTGCACAACTGTCCTTGACCCTATGATTACAGGGTTTCACTTTTACTTTTTTTCTTGTATTTAGTGTTTATTTAAGAAAGGGGTGAGGTGCATGACCAAGGAAAAACTTTAAGGCAGTGAAAGTTTGTATGGGCAGAAAAGTAAACATATTTTGAATCATAGAAAGTAGTAACATAAAAACATATTTTAAAGTGACAATTAGGACTTATGAGTACTAGAAGAGGCCTTTTGAAAAATTTGCTGAATGTGGGGGTGGGGCTGTTTTAACGAGGCGGAAAACTTTTGCAAAGCCCCCGGGGCCAAGTTTTTTAGCTATGCCATTGCTTCTTCCCCATGAAAAACTTCTGCATACAACTGTAAACATAGGTGCCAATTCCAAAGGTGGAATTTACGCCACCTACAAGGCCACCGTAAAGGCAATACAGGGAGCACTGCCATACTGGGCCCGGTGAAAAACCTGAAACAAGGGGGCCCACTTGTTTCACAGACTATTCAGGGCCTGGCTGCACACGGGCCCACACAGCGCAGGTGACTGTCCACGTTGGGGGCCCATGCGACTCAGAGGGTGGGAGGGCGGTCGTGCTCTCTGTCAGGGGCGTATACATTAAAAAAAGCTACAGCAAGACTGACACTTACTTGTCCCGCTGTCTCGGACCGGAGCTGGCCCCTCCTTCCCTCTGCTGTGGGCAGGGCTTCCTAATTCAAATTTAAACATCCGCCCCCAGGCAAGGGGAGGGAGGGGGGTGACTCCGGACTAGGGGGGCGCACAGGGCAAATTTAAATGTCAGTCTCTGCTGTAGCTATGTTAATGTATTGAGCTTTCCTATGCAGCAGAGCGTGGCTCCCCCATCCGCCCCCTCTGTGAACTGTGATACTGGCTTCTGAAATTTGAGAGGCCCCCCCGGACCCTGGTTGTTTGGGGCCACCCTGAGACTGAGAATTAAGAATAAATACCCGTCTTGTAAAGAAATGGAATATTGCCAATATATGGTGTTACTTTAAAATCAATCCATAGAACAAAGAAACAACAGCCCTCCTGACTACCAATTTTGAGAATAAAGGGGGCTGCATATTGCATTGTCACCTTTTAAAAAATACTTGTTGAGATAAAACAGAGGTGTGGCTTGGGGCCATGTCTTTAAACAGCATACGATTTACTGTTTAGATCTCCAATATATTTCATGATTTGTCAAGACTGTTTACAGTGAGTGTCTGGTCAGACAGTCGCATATGATGCCAGAGACAACTTGATGTGAACCCTAAAATTGTTTAACTACTGCAGTGTTCGTGTGTAACAACTGAGTTTCCTCATTTCTCACATTTCTATGACTACAAACAATGTTGTGTAATTCCGTATTCCTTATTTTATAGCAACTATTCAGACATCATTAAATTAGTCCAAGAAGATAAATGCATAATTTCACAAACATCATATCCACATAAAAACCTGCGGTACACTCATTTAGCATGAAAGTGATTAGGTGTTGTTCTCCTGGAGTAAGTCCATCTGAATGATTTCAGGGAAATGGCATACTATATTATTTCGGATTAACTTCTTTTTTTAAAGGGGTTGTCTCACTACAAGGATTGCTTTTTATGTTAAAGATCTTGCAAAAACAAGTCACTTTGCAACATATGTCCATTAACAGTGTCCTACCTATTCCTAGATATCCCCTCTTGTATGGGCTGCATCAGCTCCTCAGGTCACTATAGCTACAGACCTGTTCAATCTATCCTGATAGCCTGTCAGCACTGGTCACTATAGCTACAGACCTGGCTTCTACTGCAGCCTAGTAGAAGCCAGTAAACACCCCTGAATTCAAAATGAAACCAAGAACACAGGACTGAGGTGAGATGAATCGATGTAGTGAGACAACCCCTTTAAGCTTGCACTGTGTGCTCCCTAGTGTCCTTTTATCTGTTTGATACAAGGAACTTACAATAATAAGATCACACCTCTCTGGCTACTAATAGTCATTGTCTTGTTTTTATACTATATAGTGTATTAAACTCACAAGTTCATTACAATACTGATGGAAGCTGCGTACTAGACTGCTTCTATTAAACTAGAACTCATATACATTTTTTATTACTAAACATACTAGTTTCTCTATCATATATTGTAGAGACACTGTGCTTATTTGACAAAACAAGGTTAAGGTTTTTATCTATCCCCAAGAAAATTTTTGGTCAGTCAAGAGGAAACTCGTTTGTTACAACTGAGCACTGCAGTAGTTTAACAAATCACTGGTTTATAATGATACTGAACAAAGCATATGCTCCACTAAACCAGCATATATATCCTTCTTAATATAGCTTTTTGCAGTTGTTACTGACAGACAAGCAGAGATGTTTACTTTCACAGAGACAGAAAGGGTTAAGATTTTAAGACAATCTAAAGTAGCAGGATTCCAATTGGGAAAGCAAAAGCGGAAATGCTGATAAACTATCAAAGAAGGCTTGAGCAATTTATGAGAGAAGTGAGCCAAACATTACATGCTTTGACTCTAATTAAATACAGTGCCTTGCGAAAGTATTCGGCCCCCTTGAACTTTTCAACCTTTTGCCACATTTCAGGCTTCAAACATAAAGATATAAAATTTACATTTTTTTGTGAAAACTTAGCAAAGAGTGGGACACAGTTGTGAAGTCGAACAAAATTTATTGGATATTTTAAACTTTTGTAAAAAATAAAAAACTGAAAAGTGGGGCGTGCAAAATTATTCTGCCCCTTTAAGTTAATACTTTGTAGCCCCCCCCTTTTGCTGCGATTACGGCTGAAGTCGCTTGGGTATGTCTCTATCAGTTTTGAAACATTGAGAGACTGAAATTCTTGCCCATTCTTCTTTAGAAACAGCTCGAACTCAGTGGGGTTGGTGGAGAGCGTTTGTGAATAGCAGTTTTCCAGCTCTTTCCACAGATTCTCGATTGGATTCAGGTCTGGACTTTGACTTGGCCATTCTAACACCTGGATACGTTTATTTGTGAACCATTCCATTGTAGATTTTGCTTTATGTTTGGGATCATTGTTTTATTGGAAGATAAATCTCCGTCCCAGTCTCCGGTCTTTTGCAGACTCCAACAGGTTTCTTCCAGAATGGTCCTGTATTTGGCTCCATCCATCTTCCCATCAATTTTAACCATCTTCCTGCCCCTGCTGAAGAAAAGCAGGGTCCAAACCATGATGCTGCCACCACCATGTTTGACAGTGGGGATGGCGTGTTCAGGGGGATGAGCTATGTTGCTTTTACGCCAAACAACGTTTTGCATTGTGGCCAAAAAGTTCCATTTTGGTTTCATCTGACCAGAGCATCTTCTTCCACATGTTTGGTGTGTCTCCCAGGTGGCTTGTGGCAAAACTTTAAAAAGAGGGGTTTTTAGGGATTTCTTTGAGAAATGGCTTTTCTTCTTGTCACTCTTCCATAAAGGCCAGTGTACAACTGACTGTTGTCCTATGGACAGACTCTCCCACCTCAGCTGTAGATCTCTGCAGTTCATCCAGAATGATCATGGGCCTTTTGGCTGCACCTCTTATCAGTCTTCTCCTTGTTTGAGATGAAAGTTTAGAGGGACGGTCGGGTCTTGGTAGATTTGCAGTGGTCTGATACTCCTTCATTTCAATATGATCGCTTGCACAATGCTCCTTGGGATATTTAAAGTTTGGGAAATCTTTTTGTATCCAAATCCGGCTTTACACGTCTCCACAACAGTATCACGGACCTGTTCCTTGGTCTTCATGATGCTCTCTGCACTTTAAGCAGAACCCTGAGACTATCACAGAGCAGGTGGGATTTATATGGAGACTTTTATTACACACAAATTGGATTATATTTATCATCATCAGTCATTTAGGACAACATTGGATCATTCAGATAAACCTCACTGAACTTCTGGAGTGAGTTTGCTGCACTGAAAATAAAGGGGCCGAATAATAATGTTTTTTTTCACAAAAGTTTAAAATATCCAATAAGTTTCGTTCCACTTCACAATTGTGCGGCACTTGTTGTTGACTCTTCACAAAAAAATAAAAATTTTAAATCTTTATGTTTGAAGCCTGAAATGTGGCAAATGGTTGAAATGTTCAAGGCAGCTGAATACTTTCGCAAGGCACTGTACATTAACCCCATAACGACCGCGCACCGTCTTTTGACGTCGGCTGGTGCGGGTCATTCGTCTGCAGCGACGTCTTTCGGCGTCACTGCAGACTTAGGGGTTTGCGGCACTCGGCACCGCAACTGCGCTAGGATCGGGGCTGTACTACACAGTCCTGATCCCAGAGCATCTCCTGCAAGCACCAGGGAGCGGAGGAAACCTCCGCAACCCAATGCTTTAACCCTTTGATTGCCGCGGTGCGCTACCGCAGCGCAATCAAAGAGTTTGCCTGCTCTATCGGGTGATAAGGACACCCGGTAACCCGACAGAGCCCGGAGAACGGCTGCACAGTCAGCCCTGAGGACCTAGAGTGGCCCCAGAGCTGTCTGTGTATGAAGCCAGTGACCGGACACACTGTGTGCTGTCCAGATCACTGCCTGTGTCAGACTGACACAGATTATAAGGTATTAGCATATATGAATATGCTACTACATTACTAAGTGTTAAAAAAATGTAAAACAGTTCTCTCTGCATGGGATAAAAAAAAGTAAAAAATATATAAAGTGTAAAAAAATGAATAAAAAAATAAATAATAAAATAAAAATAAATATTTTGTAAAAAATAATTGTGCATAAATTACACACATAAAAAAACCTACACATATTAGGTCTCCACACGATCGTAATAACCTGTAGAATTAATCTAACAAGTTATTAAGTGTGGAATGTGAATGGTGTAAAAAATAATATAAAAAAACAAAAAAAATATGAAAAAATTCTGCAATAATTTCTAAGTGAACTTAAACTATTCCCCCATAAAGTACAACTTGTCCCGAATAAAATAAGGTCTCATCCAACTGCGTCATTGAAAAAAGAAAAAAGTTACAACTGTTGAAACGCAAAGAGGCAAAAACTAAAAAAATGTTCTGATCATTAACTACTTTTCAGGCATGGGGCTTAAGTGTTTAAAGGTGTTCTACGCTTTGGACACCGATGATGAATTCAAGACAGTCACTGTAGTTAAACAGTAAAATCAACTACATGAGGTATTAATAATAGACATCGAAAAGATGAAAACTCAGTGTGCTATCCCACCTAACTGGGATCAATCAATTCGATGTGTATTCATGTTATGCCTATTATACACTCACCGGCCACTTTATTAGGTACACCTGTCCAACTGCTCGTTAACACTTAATTTCTAATCAGCCAATCACATGGCGGCAACTCAGTGCATTTAGGCATGTAGACATGGTCAAGACAATCTCCTGCAGTTCAAACCGAGCATCAGTATGGGGAAGAAAGGTGATTTGAGTGCCTTTGAACGTGGCATGGTTGTTGGTGCCAGAAGGGCTGGTTGAGTATTTCAGAAACTGCTGATTCCGGGATTTTCACGCAAAAACCCTCTTAGGTTTACAGAGAATGGTCCAAAAAAAAAAAAAACATCCAGTGAGAGGGGGGGGGGCCAGTATGTGGGCGGGGAAAAGGCCTTTTGATGCCAGAGGTCGAAAGGAGAATGGGCGATGGTTCGGAGCTAATAGAAAGGCAACAGTGACTCAAATAGCCACCTGTTACAACCAAGGTAAGGAAAAGAAGGCATCTCTGAACGCACAGTACGGCGAACTTTGAGGCAGATGGCTACAGCAGCAGAAGACCACACCGGGTGTCACTCCTTTCAGCTAAAGAACAGGAAACTGAGGCTCCAATTTGCCCAAGCTCATCGAAATTGGACATAAAAATTTTGGAAAAACGTTCCCCTGGTCTGATGAGTCCTCGATTTCTGCTGCGACATTCGGATGTAGGGTCAGAATTTGCGTCAACAACATGAAGCATGGATCCATCCTGCCTTGTATCAACGTTAGGCTGGTGGTTGGTGGTGTCATGGTGTGGGGAAATATTTTCTTGGCACTCTTTGGGCCCTTTGGGACCAATTGAGCATCGTTGCAAACACCTTGTTTGGGAAACTATGCCACGAAGAATTGAGGCAGTTCTGAAGGGAAAAGGGGGTCCAACCCGTTACTAGCATGGTGTACCTAATAAAGTGGCCGGTGAGTGTATGCAATGTGTGATATGTTATGATGTCACCCTGTGGCTATGTAACTGTTTGTATGGTTTTGACCGTGTTTATTTGTCCTGTGTGTTTACTCAAGGTACAGTCAATAAACTACCCTGAAGCACGTCCATTGCATCCTCATCACTGGTTCTCCACCTGCTTTGTAGGAGGATTAATATAGCGAGTTCACTATCTACCATTTGCTTGTACAGAGACCTATCAGAGACTTCTCTAACGTACGGTGGCTGAATACTCAGATTCTGTTAAATAAATTAATATGAACAAGACTACTTTCACGATAGAGTGTATACATGGGCTGATTAAAGCCATAATTAAGACAGTATTGAGAGTCTACAGTATATTCTTAATTTGACAGACAAGCAAGGAAAGAACCCATGCAGTTATGCTCATCCATGGAAATAAAATCACTGATCACTTTTTTTTAGGCAGTCAAAGAAGTTTAGAGGATACAGACTTGGCCAATGGCAGCGAAATGGGTCAAAAAGTAATGAAAGGTCAACACAGGATCAATAAGCAAAATAACGGAAAATATGTAGATTAGTTCACACCTAATATTTCTATTGAAGAACTTACACTATTTCATCAAGCATTAATCAATAAAGTAAAAAATCTGGTCCTACTAGACGAGAGCCATAAATTTTACTTCACAAAAGATTTTTTTTAAATTTGTTTGTCAATACGACTAAAGATACATTTTCATTTAAAAGAAATAGCAGATTCTTAATTAAAAAAGGAATCACTGTATCTTCTCAGGCTCGAGAAAAGACAAGAAGGAAAAGGGAAAAAGAATAAGGCACTCTCTAAATATACCAGCGGTCCGTTTCTTCTGTGGGTTCCAAAATAGTGAAGACACTGCCCAGTGGGAAGAATGACAAGGTAGTTTGTGTGTGGAAGAAGGCTACTGGGTATGGGAGCGCTGGTATCAAGTATGTGAATGTGCCGGTTACTAACCCTGGATTAACTAGTCGCCATCCTAAGGGTAGCACAGGTGTGCATGAGTCAACAGTATTGTTGCGGTAGATATTATAGGCACAGAAGTAACTGGAAAAACAGACCAGATAATCTTGGCCTCAGAGAATAAAAGGGAAGGTAATTGCCCTGTCCGGTGGAAGTCATGGGCTGACCGTGATCTTCCTGGAGAAAGTAGGGTGCCCCATTTTACTTTTTGCACCAGGCACCAAGAACTCGAACTTACGCCTCTGCAGGCTGGACTAGATTAGACGGTAGAACCATTGGTGGCAGCGAGAACATGCCAATGAGGAACATGGAGGTTCTGGTTTGACTAGATTAGAAGGCAGTACCATTGTTGGCAGCGGTTCAACTATATTAGACGGCAGTACCATTGGTGGCAGCGAGAACATGCCAATGGGGAACATGAAGGTTCCGGTTCAACAAGATTAGGCAGCAGTACCATTGCTGGCAGCGAGAACATGCCAATGAGGAACATGGAGGTTCCGGTTCGACTAGATTAGACGGCAGTACCATTGGTGGCAGCGAGAACATGCCAATAAGGAACATGGAGTTTCCAGTTTGACAAAATTAGATGGCAGTACCATTGGTGGCAGTGAGAACATGCCAATGAGGAACATGAAGGCTCCGATTCAACAAGATTAGGCAGCAGTACCATTGCTGGCAGCGAGAAAAATAAAATAAAATGGGGGTTCGGATCGATAGTTTTAGACGGCAATACCATTGGTGGAAGGAAACATGCAATGAGGAACGGGGGGTTTCGGGTTTTGGGACAAAAAAGGACATTTACATTGGTGGAGGAGAGCATCCCCATGGGGAACTGGGGGTTCTGGTTTGATTGGGTTAGACGACGTACATTGGTGGCGAAAGAACAGCCAATGGGGAAACATAAAGGGCCCGGTTCGATAATTAGACGGCTTTACCTTTTGGTGGCAGCGGAACTCCCAAAAAGGAACAGGGGTTTTCCGGTTTGAAAAATTTTTGAGGGTTTTGTACCATTGGTGGCAGCGAGAAAGGCCAATGAGGAAAGGGTTTTTTGGGTTCGACAATATTAGCGCAGTACCATTGGGGGAGTGAGAGCATCCCAATGGGGAACATGGGGGTTCGGTTTGATTGGGGTTAGAGACATACCAAAATGGTGGAGCGAGAACATCCCATGGGAAACATAAAGGGCAGGATAACAGGTACTTTTTGGGGGTTGTACAGATGGGGGGCATTTAAAAAATAAAGATTTGGAGGGTAAAAGGGGGAGGGGTAAGAGGTTATGCAATGCACATAAGGTCATACGGTGTATTTTCCCAAAAAAAATTCCCATAAGACTTGTAAATTAGTTTTGGGCAGCAGTAAAAAAAAATTTTTGAAGAAGCGCAGGCACAGGAACTCAAATGAGATAGTGTTTTAAAAAAGTGTATTCACATTGTAAAGAAGAGTGTACGTTTATAGACATGACATTGGAAACCCGGGGAAACAAAATGGTCAGAGTCCACACTTGATTAATATGATAAATGTAAAAACGTACATTGTCATGGGAAAGACGGATAGTTTTCAGTTATAAACCCCGCCGCTTTGCTGAATGAGAAATTCTGGATAACGCGTATGCTGGGCAGGAAAAACTTCATAGCGTGTCGAGCAAGTCGGCCTTCACCCAATTTGGACCCCAAAGAGTTGGATGGGTCCAAACTAAGTCCAAAAAATATCAATGTTGAGGGGGAGCATGGACCTGGGTTTTAAGGGGGTCTCAGTGGTTGATGCTTCCGTTGCAGGGAATTGGGGAGGTGGTTTTAAAAAATCGTTGCCAAATGTCACGCAGTAGGGTTTTGCCACACTGCCCGTGCTGCTGTGGCTATTTACAATTTTTCTGCGTGTGTTTCTGACGTTGTTCCCCATGACATTAGATTGAAAACGCAAAAGATGTCTCGAATTTTTTAAACCACTGTCTCAAAATCCCGCATCTTTTTCAATTTGTGTGCGTGGAAAGAAAATTTCTCACTTTGTCTTGTAATGTGGCAAGGGGGTGGCCACCAAGTAATGCTGTTCTTTTTTATTTCCGTTTTTTTGCATGGATCATGTTGCGGGAATTAGCATCCCAACATCTGTGTGAGTTCGCCGGACTCCCAAGCCTCGGATTTGAGGGCACTAATTTGGGTTTCCTCCTCCCCCTCCTCCTGTAATCTGGCCCAAATCTTACCAGAAGGGAATCGAAAGGGGGGGTCTCCTCATCTCCTACTTCCTCACCCCTGCCATCACCAGACCCTGGCAAACCTCAGCGCTGTACTCGTGAGTGAATGCCATCTTGCACCCTCCCTCAACCTAGAACCCCCGCCCAAAGAAAACCTCTACAAATTTCGAAAAAGTGGGCCTTCTACTCCCGTGTGACAAAGCCATATCCCGATGACCATTTTGGTGGCCCCCTTCAAAAACCCCCAAGGATGGTGCAGGATCCTTCATCGTTTCCCCTCTCATGGGTTTAAAACCCCCCAGGTCCGCACCCCTGCTGTCAGGCATGGACATTTCTACTGATAAAAAGCAAAACGCTCCTCTCTCTAGGGTTTCACCTGTTAAAAGCTAAATATTATAGCTCTGTGTGTGGCCAAAATAATGCAATAAAAAAAAGAAAAAAGTGTAATAAAATGTGGCATAATCTCCAAAAAATTGGGAAACCGCAGAGAACAAAAAGTGATTTTTGATCACTTATTTACTTTTTGCCTAGGGGAAAATTAAACTCTATCAGTTCTCTATTTTTTAAACAAAAAATAAATTTTATTATATCTAAATCTTAACCCCTTTTACCACTATTTAAAAACCTGACTTTTCCCTCTTTAACCCTTTTTGCTTTGAAAGAGGGAAAACTCCCCCTTTCTTTTAAGTCTGGTGGAACCCCCCTTTAACAGGGGGCCCCTTTATTATAGCAAAGTACTGTTCAGTAAAAGGGTTCCAAGCCAATACTTGGAAGTCGTCCCAATTCATAGACAAAAAAATAAGGCCCCCCTTGTGACACCCTCTGCAGCAGGTGAACTTGTAGACAAGGGGGATCACAATTTTAAAACGTCTGCCTGACCCCGCCCACATGTTTTCCCCGTAACCTGTCTTATCAAGGTTAGGGTCCGATCACATGTGGTCTGAGCTCACTTCCTTTTATATCATGTTAGGTAAACACCCCATTCAGGTGCCCACCAATTAGCCATCAGAGAATCCTTAAAACCCCCCCCCCCTTTCGCGCGCGCACATCATAACATGTCCTGCTAAAGCGCCACCTGCTCTCATGGCAAAAACCCTTTATCAAATTCGCCATTCCATAACGGGTTGGCCCCCCCCTTACTGTACTGCCCGTGCCCCCAAAGCACTTGCACCAAAACACCTCAGCCCCGATGTGATGGGCTTCCATTCATTTTATTTTATTGCAACTGCGTGCCTCCCCCGAAAAAACTAACAGACAGGTATCCATTACCCGCAAACTGCCCCTTTTTCAATTCCCAAAAAGCCCCTTCTCTTCAATATCTAAAATGCATATTTATTGGGAATATAAACTCCCCTGTCAAATAGACCCCCTTCTCCTATTTTGTAATATATTTCATTCCAATGAGCTGCAGGCATTTTAAAATGGATTTCGATTCGAATTTAAAATTTTTCTTAACGGTTCGATAACATTGAAGCTGGGTGGGACTTCAGTAGTTCATTGGGCCCCTAAAAAGTTTGGTCTGCAAGAATGGAAGCCCAGAGTTGCTGCCCCTTTTCTACTGTTGGCCTGGTGCTGTATGCAGAAGGTGGGAATCATTTCAATGGCCAAGCACTTCACCTGACTCCTTCTGTAATTGTTGTACTCCTGTGGTTTTAATAAAGTTATGGCCATTTTACACCAAAAAATATGTGTTTTGGGATTTATTCTAGAGTTCTGGTAGTTTCGGTTGAAGTAGGTGGAGTTCATCCCATATCCAAAAAGTGAGGTTTCTTTATCTTCACCTTCTTCCGCTATTGCCCTTTTCCCCTTTGTTTTTTATGTCATCTAACACACAGAAAAATTCTCCTTCCTTCCTTTTGCCCCGTCCTTTTCTAAATGAGTAAAATACTTTAAAAATTTGTCAGGGCCCCCGCGCCTCGTCCGGGTCGCAGGCGCATCCGTGCCCCGACTTGAGCGGCGCCCCGTCCCGCACCTCGGGTGGGGGGCCGTCATCCGCTGCCCGGGGTCCCAGTGACTTACCCCGGCCCCCGCTCCTGCCCCCTCCCTCTGGTCCCCCGGCGGGGGCGGCCGCCACCCCTTGGGATGTGGGGCCGCCGGCAGTTGAGGGGTTTAAAGGGACATGGCGCCCGGGAATTGGCCTTTACCGGGCACTGTCCCCATTTTAGCCAGCCTCTTCCAGTGGGCTTTGCCCGGGTCTTTTGTGCAACTATTGGGGGGAAAGCGTTCCAAAAGCCTTGTCTTGCCTACCGGTCCGAACCCCCTTTTTCTTACCTTTACCGCCACGATCCTTCCGCGCCCCCCTTT
>JAODAL010052821.1:0-25725 GCA_025379985.1 Phyllomedusa bahiana
CTGGGAAAGGGAAGTTTGTTCTACAACTCTGTTCTGCACTCTGCTTCAGCACGACATTTTCGGTTGCTGCGTCATCAGGGCTTTTAACCCTCTTGTTAATAGATGAGGGACGCCAGCCTGGGCTCTCACCGCACCCCTGGTAACTCCGGCCCTGGTCATGCTGGGCACCAGGACAGGTATAGTCAATGTCCAGTTCAATTAAAATGGTGGTTGAAAGACTCCTATTTCCCGGCACTTTTTAAATCTGTGGGTCAGACAGGTTTAAGGGCTCATGCTGTCGACAGGACAGGTTAGTCAATGTCCAGTTCAACTAAAATGGTGGTTGAAAGACTCCTTTTTCCGGCACTTTTAAATGTGGGGGTCATGCAGGTTTGGGGCTCATGCTGTGGCCCAGGACAGGTATAGTCAATGTCCAGTTCAAACTAAAATGTTGTTGAAAGACTCCTTTTTCCGGCACTTTTTAAATGTGGGGGTCATGCAGGTTTGGGGCTCATGCTGTGGCCCAGGACAGGTATAGTCAATGTCCAGTTCAAATAAAATGGTGGTTGAAAGACCACTTTTTCCGGCACTTTTTAATTGTGGGGGTCATGCAGGTTTGGGGCTCATGCTGTGGCCCAGGACAGTATAGTCAATGTCCAGTGCAACTAAAATGGTGGTTGAAAGACTCCTTTTTTCCGGCACTTTTTAAATTGGGGTCATGCAGGTTTGGGGCTCATGCTGTGGCCAGGACAGGTATATGTCAATGTTCCAGTTCAACTAAAATGGATGGTTGAAACAGACTCCTTTTCCGGCACTTTTTAAATGTGTGGGTCATGCAGGTTTGGGCTCATGGGGCGTGGGGGGGTGTGCCTACAGGCCAGGTATAGTCAATGTACCAGTTCAACAAATGGTGTTGTGAAAGACTCCTTTCCCATCCCAGGCACTTTTTAAATGTGGGGTCATGCAGAGATTGGGGCTCATGCTGTGGCCCAGGACAGGTATAGTCAATGTCCAGTGAAACTAAAATGGTGGTTGAAAGACTCCTTTTTCCGGCACTTAGAAGCTGGCTTATACTCATCTATAAAGCAAGTTGGAGGTGGCACTGGGGAAATAAAAGAACACTTGTTATATAGAGCATACAATATATTTGAAATGTGTTTTACTTTGTACATTTCCATAAAGTTGAGTTGGCTTTGTCCTACCTGCATTCTGAGAGATACACAGCTCCTGAACTATACCCAGAGCGTGTAAAATGATTCCTTTTGTGTTACGTTTGATTGGAACAAACCATAAAAGCTGCTGAACAGGAATACTCGGTGGATGGTATCACCTCATTGCATAACCAGGACGATTGTGATGTTATATGGGATCTGTTATATGACAATATTTCCCGTAACAACACTTACTTTTATTGTATGCTTTCACTATGCCCCTTTATGTTATCCTTATGGTGGAGTGATAAATCTACAAGTGCTGGCTTTGTGTTTATTGATTTGTTTCTAGGACACGACATGGGGAAAATAACTTTGATTCTTCCTCAGATTGCTAGTTTTTTCCCCCATTTTGAGATATAAGTAGAAATAAAAATTTGATTTACATTATTTTAATGGTATGTTGACTTTGCAACTATTTTTTTATATTTCCTTTGTATCTGAAACAGAATAAAAAATTAGGTCATTTTACAAATAGTCTTCACTAAACAACAGCTACCACTCTGTGTTTAAAGCTCTTCTGCAGAACTATGGGCCCCATGTATGAAAACTTTCTATGTGGTCCATAGCAACCAATCAGAGCTTCCCTTTTATTTGAAATAGTGCTCTGCAAACATGAAAGGGGGGCTCTGGTTGTTATGGGCAACAAAGAAAGTCTAAGACCTAGACAGTTTTTATACATGTCCCCCTATGTGTTTCCGTGACTACAAATCATACCTAACAACATTTTATATCCTGATTCCTGGAAATGTAAAGGAATGCCCCCCGATACACCTGGGATAGGGTTTGAATACTGGTTTTAGGGAGTCTCCGGGAAAAAAAATGAGAGAGTTGGTAAGTACGTTACAAATAGGGCCTGTATATTCTGATTATACAGTTTTGTGTTACTCTACTCCCTCTGCCCTCTTGTGTATTGTCTGAAGGGTATCAAGAAGAAGAGGCAGAGGTAATGGAGCTAGACATGATTGTAGGAACTAACTTCTCAGAGGTTGTTTGTAGTGTGTAACCACAGAGAAGCATAACTTTGTATAGAAGCTGGCAAAACAAAATGGTAGGAGATTATTGGCAAAGCTTCTTTGTGGTTTTGTTTTTATTATTTTTTATGCATTGAAGCAAAAAAACAAAACAGTTGCAAAAGGATGTATGAATAAACCAGTTGGCGGTTTTATTTCAGGAGCTCATGATGTTGTTTAGCTATAAAAACTATTTATTTTACTAGTTGATTTAAAAAATGATTTTGTTAACAATAAAAGCTGGAGCCAACAGTCAATGATTGTGTCACATGATGTGTACAGGAGCAGACTCTGAGCCCTCTCCATACCGCTGGCACTTGCCATTATCATCTGGAACCGACGATATTTTCAATCCCGGTTGTTAAACTACTTAGATGTATTTGTCAGTGCAAAAGATGAGGGCAAAGATAGTATGGGGTTTTTATACTGAAAAGCAGTGTTTTTCATTCTGCAAACATAATGCTCATTTCATCTAGAAAGCTCTATTTTGGTCTCCTCTGTCCACAAAATAATGGGACACATTTTTTGCGGCAGCTGCTCTAGAATTCCGACTCAATTTGCACCATAAATAATGGCGTATATGCTTACACCACATTTATTATGTGTTTTAGACAGTTTTCAGACACTCTTTTGCCTCGTCCAACAAAAACGGTGTGGCTTAGGAGAAATGACATGGCTTCAATTGAAGAGGGCGTGGTTTAGTGTGCAACAGAAAAAATGTGGCAAATATTTAATATTCATATATTCAAATATTTAATATATCTGCATTTAATGAATTACTCAGGAGCCACCTTATATGGGACACGCCTGGTCACATCATTATGCGGGTGGTGATGTAGAGACTTAAGGCAGCTGTTCTAAAGTCTATTTCTTTCCTGCAGTCTTTGTATCATGTTGGGTCACGTTTTATACGTCTTCTGTTTTCTTAAGCCATCAAAAGTTTAATAATGGCTGTATTTCATGTCCCAGCTTTCTCAATTGTACAAACTATATTTTTGAAATTGGCATGAGATACAAACAACAAAGATCCCTTCTGTTCCTCAGCAGCGTGGACTTTATAAGCCATAAATGATGGATTGTTCCCTGTACCTTTAGTAAATCTCAGAGATATTCCTCTTATGGCTGCTGGGGAGGGGAATTGAGGAAGAGCAGTGCTTGGTTTAGTGACAAAAATTTACAGGTGGGAAGACTAGCTGGTATATGCCTGTTACTGACTTAATGTCTTGATGTATACTTTTATGTTATAGCTGCAGTTATAGATGTGGAACTGCCTACTAATGATAATTATATTGTCTATTAACCCTTCATACCCCTCCAATAGTCACACACTCATATTAAAGGCCATTTAAAGGGGATGTTCATGTGAAAAAAGATCTATTAATGGGTGGGCACAAAGGAAAAAAACAACTTTCCTCCTGGTCCCCGAATGCTGCCAGTCCAAAGCTTTCCAGCGTGCCAAGCCTCTTCACTTCTGGGTTCTCGTCCCAACACCTATAAGAGGTTCAAGCCTCTTCAGTGTGGTTGGATGAGGCTTGCTAGTACTAGGCAAAGGCATATTATGACAGGGCCAAGCCGGCAGGGAACACTAAGCTACTTTTAGTTACTGTTCACTGCTGGCTGGGCCCTATCTTAAGATGCCATCACCCGATGTTTCCTGCTGTGTCTTGTGCCTGGCCAGCAATGAACAATAACTTAATGCTCACTGCAGGCTGGACCCTAGCGGAGCAGAACACCACCATTGCACTAACCAGCTATTTGGCCTAGTAGGCCGTGAGTCCTGACATATTTGCCGCAATGACATCATATCATTGCACCGCCTATGCCGGGCTTAACTCAGAGAAACCCTGCCTGCAGCTCGTTGTGGGAATGACATGAGTTTATTTTTTTCCCTTTAACTAATGGGGACATACATACCTACCTAGTTGAGGCCCACCTACCTCCTAACTAGCTTCGGCTCACCTACCACCTACCTAGCTGGGGTGCAGCTCCCACCTACTCAGCTGTGGCCTACATACCTACCTATCTGGGGCCCACCTATCTAGCTGGGGCCAATCTATCTACCTGAGGCCTATATACTTACTTAATTTGGACCTACCTACTGCCTACCAATCTACGTTGGGCCTATATTCCTACCTAACTTGGATCTACCTACCTGACTGCGGCCTATCTACCACATATGTATCTTCCTGGGGCCTACCTACCACCTACATATCTACCTGGGGCCGATATATCTACCTAATTTGAGCCTACCTACCACCTACTTTCCTAACTGGGCCCTGCCTACCTGATGCCCACCTACCTATCTGCAGCCTACCTACTACTTACCTGGGGCCTATCTACCTATCTAACCTGGGTATATCTATCATCTACCTACCTAAAAGGGACTTATCTACCTGGGACCTACCTACTTAACCATGACCTATCTACCTACCTAACTAACTGTGCCTACCTTCCACCCTTTCTGAGGCTTACCAACATACCTACCTACCTAGGGCCTACCTCTCTATCTTGGGCCTACCAACCGATCTACCGGGGGCCTACCAACCTGAGGCGTTCTATATTTACCTACCTGGTAATATAATTCTGAGGGGTACAGGCCATAGCTGTGGCACAGTCTCCTGAGGGTTAGTCATCTGTTCCTCCCCACCCCCTAGGAGACTGTGCCTCTAAGCTATGGCATGTACCTTCTCTCTCACCCCTGGGAAGTTTGTACAGAGGAGGGAGACAGTGAGGAAGGTGCTGGGAAAGTGATAATTCTAAGATATTTGTGTGCAAATTCATCAGGGACCAGTGGTCGACAGGAAAAACTCATGGTGTCTAATGCAAGAAAGGTAAACGAATAATTTCCCAAAAGATTCTCCTGTGAATCATTGGGTGAATTTCACTGAATCACTTAATTTTTTCAAACACATATTACCGTATCTACACTTATTTTTCTTTCTAAGGGGGAAAAAACACGGGAACTACCAATGAAAGGCCATTGAAGGTGGTAAATTTGTCTTTTATACTTCTTACTCATAAAGTATAGGGCAATTATTCATTTTTCTATGGGGTAATTTGGAATATGTTAGGGGGGTATATTCGGGTTCCATGAAAAAGGTTATTGGTAAAAGCTGGTCTTTTATATAGTGGGGTTTTTTTAGTAGCACAGATGTGATTGTCTGTTGAGTTTCTTGCTCCCTTGCCAGTAAAATGAAAAACAAAAATTAAAAGAGGGGGGTGGGAAAGTTCAGTCAGGGGAAAGGGGGTGGCAAGGGGAAGGCCCATCCAAAAGTTTGTTATGAGGCCCCTGTTTTTTTTAGTTACACCCCTGTTTAATGCAGGGGGGCATGACCCACAAATCAAGTTCAATGGATGCAAAATCAGCAAATTTTTAAGGTCCGCCTCCACGGATTGAACTTGTTTTTGCAGAACATCTCACACATGCCGTGAACTATTTGTAGTATTCCTCAAAATATTCTTGATCAGTGTCTACAATGTGGCGGGTGGCATGATCCTGGTGACAGAGATCACTCTCGTATCTCCCAACTTTTTATAACTGGAAGAGAGATGCACTAGACAGCAATTTTTGTTGTTTAAAGGGGTTGTCTCGCTACAATGATTGGGTTTTAATTAAAAGATCCTTAAAAAACAAGCAGCTTTGCAATATATGTTCATTACAGATGTCCTACTGATTTTGAGTAAGGGCCCGTTAGTAGGGGTACATCAGCTTCTCAAATCTCTATAGCAGCCGAACCTGTTGATCCTTATCTCACTGGCTGTCAGGTCTGTATGACTCATCAGCCTCTGAATACAGGTCTGAGCAGAGAGCCCCTCCCACACAGAATGCTTCTGTAGTGGAGGGAGGGGGAGGTCTCTGGCTTCTGGGGGCCATGCTGCCCTGGATTAACCCTGTTGTGTGCCTGCTTTCCCCCTGCTCTCTACACAGATAGATGTGACAGCAGTGACCCTGTGTGTTTACTATAATTTATGATGTGTCCCGTGGGGCTGTAACTATATTAAAACTATAAAGATCAGGGGGCATGTGAAGGGTTCATGCTGTGCTGTACTAGTGACACATCCTGAGTATAGTAACACTTCACAGCTGCCCTGTGTCTGTTCTGACAGGGTCTGTTTGTTGCTGGAGATGTGCAGATTTCTATGCTAAGCAGGGGGTATAAGAACACTTGCTCCACACTCATAGATCAGCCCTCTCCTGTCTCCTGACTGTGGAGACGAGCAGCAAGAGCTGCAGCAGACCTAGGCAGGCACACACAGGGTTAACTCTGGCAGCAAGGCCCCCCCCCCTGTATAAAAGTTATGGAGGAAGCTTTCTGTGTGCTGAGGGAGGGGGAAAGGGGGAGAAAAGGCAGACAAAAAGCCCGCCCTCAAATCAACTGCCAGGCTCACTGACTTAGGCTGAGAGCTTGTAATGAGACAACTCCTTTAACTTTACCTAACCACATCTAATCATGCTCAGCCTCCTCCTGCAGACCAGTGGCTTTAATGATATGACTGATTGGTGTATAGTCTCCAGAGCGGTCTTACATTTTTCTTGTTTCTTGATGACACAAATTTTAATATCCCTGCTATAAAAATGCACACCAGAACATTATTAGTTTAATAGCAAGTCAGCTGTAAATGAAAAAATATATTGAAAGTTTATTTTGTTACAATATTGCAAGAAAAATATAATAAACAAGTAATAAGCTAAATTGTGCATATATTGCACACCACATAGGGTATGTTCACATGGCAATGTATTTTTCACTGTAGTCTGAGAAAAAGTGAGAAGTGTATTGTACATTGTTTTGTGCATATTTCGGCACATATTTCAGCGTGAAATACGTGCAAAAATACATGCCAATTACCTATGTAAAAAACCCCATAGAAACCATATTTTTGTCCCTATAAATAGAAAAAGAAGATTTAAAGGGGAAACCCTTCAATATTTAATGCCCCCTTGCTGAGGACAGCAAGGCTAGGGTCGCCCTGCTGTTTCCAGTGCGGGGGTTTGTTATTCTGTAAGATGCTGGAGTTTAGGCATTTACCCTTCAAATCTTTTTGAGCGGGAAGTACCCCGCCCACCAAAGGTAGCCCCGCTCTCATGTTTCTCCCTACAAAAAAAAGGGGTTTATCATTGAGGGGGTGGGGTAGCCCAAAGGGGGGGGGTTGAAATAACTGACCTTTGAATGACTCTTTTTTTGGTAAAAAACTGCAGATTTGAGCATAAATACTCGAAAAATGCGCATCTTACAGAATAGGGGAACCCTGTGGGAAAAAGCAGGTCTGTCACTACTTGTGTGCCTCGCAAGGGGGGGTAAACTAGTGCACTTCTATTTAATATTTGGTGGTCTATGGCAGAAATGGGCATACTATTTTGGTCTCTGGTGATCTGTGGTAGGATCATCTTTTTTAATTTAATTATCTGCTTGCAGGTAAACATAAAAATAGATAAACGAACAACAGTGGAATTTTTCTTTGCAGTTTACACAACATAAAATGTTTTAAATTCAAATATCCAAATTTTGCCCCCCTCAAAAAATTGTGTGGTTTCATTTTTAAGTAGTTCACTGATCGGTATGAATGACATAATATCTATATATTACCTTTTTTATTTTTCCATTGTTACAGCTTTGTGATTTTTTTTTTTTACGAGACGAGGTCTAATTTTTCTTGATATGTTAATAGGTAATCTGGCATATGTACAACTTTTTGATCCTTTTTATTTCATTTCCTCTGGGTGGCGGATGATAAAAAAATAAACCATTTTGGTGGATTTTATTCAGCATTCACCATACAGGATGAATACCATGGCATTGTGTTAGATTGGACATTTATGGACATGGCAATAACTATCATGTTTGTTTTTCATTTCTTTACAATAACAATTAGCCTCCTGTAGGGAACTTGAACATAAGATCACATGATCGCTTCTCCCATATACTGCAGTTTTAATGTACTGCAGTACATAGATATTTCATTCATTTCCCATTGCACCCTACCTATCACAGGTGGAATAGGAGTGCTTTCATGGTAGGCACAGAAGTCTTCATTAGGTCTCTGGTTGCTATGGGAAAGTTGGGTACTGTGTTCATATCTTCAGGGTAGATGGGATGATAAAGGGCCACAACTGACCTCAACTTCACTTTCTAATTATTTAGACACTAAAGTTGTGTTTAATGTCTTTATCTGCCTCCGATCCTGGCCCCTAGCAGCTGATATCAGTTGTAACTAGCAACTGGCAGCCACGTATGGAGGGGGCTCAGCCAGTGAGCCTGCTCCATACTTCCTTTGGTTCGTAATATTAAAGGGGTTCAAGGGATTCTTTAATTTGGACAACTTCTACAAGTTAGTTTCATCCAAAGCTTACTTTGACTACTAATAAATCCTTTAGTGTACAATTAAAAAAACTCCAAGCTGCAAATTTGACAGGATCTTTAAAGAGTTAATAACTCTTGTTCCTCTATTTCCACCCCAGGAGCTTACTCTCTCTATCTGTCTTTTATTACTTCTGATTTTTCTTATGTGACATTTCTAACTCTGCTCACATTCATTATGACAGATTCTTTACAGAGGCCTTAATAATTCATTGTGATTTCAAGGACATCGACTTGTCTTTGTCATTGAAAGTTGAATATATTTTTTTGCAACAAGTCCATGCAGCAATACCTATTACAGCACAGGGGCTTTTTTAAAATATTCACAGTGACGTTCCTCCCTTTTGTTCCAGGTTGGGTCATTGAAAATTAGGCCTTGTGACAAAAAAGGGAAGTGAACCCTTTCATTAGTTTCTGTAGTAATCATTCCCAAATACAAGCTCTGAAAAGACTGATAACAGTTGTGATATAGACTTTTTATTACTTATGCCATACAAGTGTGTACTCAAAAAAGTATGGCGTTCAATCATTAAATACAGATTGGGCCCCACTACATTCAATGCTACCCCAATTTTTTATTAAAATGTGCGTTATCCAATCTACATTTTAGTAAAAAAAATGTATTGCTATTTTATTTAATAATTGCAAATAGATAAGAAATACAATGTAACACAATAACAATCTACATGCATGGGAACAACAAATGATGAGATGCAATATACAAGAACACAAAGAAAGTAAAATATAAAAAGACGGTGTGGTGCAAAATATAAGAGGATAATGAGTGATGGAAGAAAATCTAAGAGATTATTGGGAGAGTGAGGATACCATGTAACAGAACAATGAGCGATGGAACATTATGTAAACCCCGTGCACTCAGGAAAAAGGAAACCAAAGAAGACAATTTAACAGAATAATGAGAGAGACAATGTGCCAGAACTATGAGGAACAAGAAATGATTTTCCAGAACAGACAGGAGATCATGTAAGAGGTCAATGTGTGACAGAGGACAATGCAACCAAATAATAGGTGACAAAATAAAACAATGTCAACTGCACATAAAGGGGAAAGGATAAGGGGCAGTTTTATAAAATAGGTCTACCTCTTAGACAGTGTAAAGTTAGACTAAGGCTACGTCTACACAGCAAAAGTAAAATACTGTTGGATTCTATTATTTTTAATAGATTCTGTTTTTAACTGCGTTTTTGCGTGGATTTTGCAGTCGGTTTTCGCCCCCGGCCCCACATTGAACAGAACTATAATCTGGTTTTGTGTTTGGATTTTCAATTTGAAATCCGACTTTAGAAAATCCATGCTCTGAAGACTACAGCTCGGATTTTCTATTTAGGTCTATGGGGATGATTAACGGTCGGTTTTTTTGCGGATGCTAAGTAATGAATCCGCATAAAATCTGACTGTAAACCTTTGCCGTATAGACGTAGCCTAAAAAGTGATACAATGCACCACATTTATCATAGTGTTGATAAATATGGCACATATTAGAACTGTCAAACCTAATCTACATTTTAAGTTGGCTTGCTTTATCCACTAACTGCAGCAAAATTTTGGTATTTTTTTTTAGACATGTCTGAAATGTCAAAATTTAAGACTTCGCAAAAAAAAGTGGATTGGGAAAATTTTTTAAGGTATATGTGAAAGGGTTAGCCCCATGCCTACCGGGAAGAGCATCCCTGTGGCTGAACTCTATTGGCTCCTTCTTGTCCATCCCTCCCTTGGAGGCTTGTCTCTCAACCTACCCCCGGGGGCTTTTGTTTTAAACATGATTGTGATTCATCAGTTTTGGGCTATTTAAACCTTGGTTAAATCATCACAGCCCCCCCCTTTTTTTTTTCCTCCTTTGTTACTGAAAATGCAGTTTTTATGGCGAAACGTGTCGGAGCATAGCTAATACCTTTTAGCTTAGTCAGTCATGAAATTTTACAAACTAGAAAAGTGTCGGGGAACACAATTATTAGCTAGGCAAGAACGGAGTTTTTGCAGGGGGCACTAATCTCCATTTTTAAATGCAAAAACTGACTATTTTAGTGACCAAATTGGTTGCTTAAAATTTAAGTTTTTAACCGGGGGCAGGAACTTTTCTCTTAGTTTAGCTTGGGAAAAATATTGACAATCTGCTAACTAGTTAATTTTGTTGAATTAACCAAGCGGTTAAATTTGGATAATTTCTACAGTATCTTTAGAAATCTAAAACACAAAGTGGTGCAAAGCATTACGCTTTTAAAATTCCATATAAAGTGCCCCAATGTCTTTGTAGTTGGGTTGGGGGAAACAAGGCATTACATGAATCCTTCTTCTTAAAAAAATAAATAGCCATTATTTGTTCAATTTTTCTAAAACATAGTTGTCTGTGCAGTTGTAAGAAAAGGTAAATAAACTTTCTGAGATAGGCTCCCCGGGGTTTACACAGTGGTCCCTTCAGGGCCTCCATTGCAGAGGTAGAATTGGATGTTTTGATGGATACCAACAGTGCCCGACACACCTCTTTGATCAAAAGGGTACTGTAGGTTTTTTTTTTGGGTTGCATTATTTTTTCCACAATTTTTAATGGAATTGACAAATGAGGCTTTAAATGGAACTTCAGATGCAGAGATAAACCTAGCCTTAGTGTAATTTCTGCACTGACCACTAATTAACGTGTCTGATGATTTCAATCTCATTTATAGACAACAAATTAACTAAATTTAAAAAAACACACAAAACATTTTGTATTGTTCATGTCTTTTGTCCCCGGGCGGCCCCCTGTTTAGACCATTCCTTCCTGCCATGTTCTGCGGGCCCCTGTGAGGGTCCCGGCCCCCTTTGGGGTTCGCTTATATTTGCCTTCTTTTGCTCTTGTTTCCCTGGGCCCTGTACACAAAAGTGTTTCCTTACTTTTTTTTGCAACAGTTTGCCCAACCCCTCTTTCCGGTTTGGTTTTATTTATTATTTAGGTGAAATCCCAACATCCTGAGGGGGTTTCTGCATTTGTATACGAGTCAGCCTCAGGATTCAGGAGTGCAATGGTATCTGGAATGAGTCGGGTGCAAAGAGGGTAAGAATTTGGCCTGCTAAGGAATCTAAATTTTTCTTCTATATCATCAAAGATGTAAATAATTATATTGAGTCTGGAGTTTGAAATTAATATAGGGGGTCTGTGGTATAAATATATTTAGGGTCTGGACAGCTCTGATTTTAAATTTGGGGCCCGGGAAAGTAATGAAAGGGGCCCCATCAAAGGTTTTCATTTTGGGGTCTAATATGTGATCTGAAGTAATATAGGGATTCAAACTGAGGTCTTAATTTAGTCGGGAAACTTTGATATTTTTTGGGGTTTTTCGGGTTCTTAATTTTTTTAGGCTGCGGGTACTTTTTAGGGGTTAACGGGGTCAATAGACAGGAGGAAGTAACGAAAAAAAAAAAAAAACAATTTATAAAAAACTATAAATGATAGACAATATAATACTACAATAAATTATAGATATGACAGTATACAATGGAATTGAAGAATGAGAGATAGGAGACATCATAGAAGAACGATGACTTACTATAGACAAGGTAACAAAATACCAAATAACAGACATTGTGTGGTAGTAGAATGAGGGATGGACCTTTATGTACAAGAAAGATGAAAAAAAAAACAGGAGACAATGTAACAAAACAATGAGTGAGAGAAAGAAATGCAGCCAAGCATTGAGTGATGAGATAAATAACAGGGGCAATGAGTGATAGCACCCCATGAAACAAAGAGTGGCGGAATTTTTGATAGAACAAAGAATGGTTGGAAACCCGCAGAGTAATGAGTAACAGGAGACACAGGAGACTGTATGATAGATAAATGAGTAAGAGTAATCTAATGGTGAATGACAAGGACATCTTGACAGCACAGTGAGTGGCAGCGTAGGAACAGATCTTGCAGGTGAAAGGAAATTCATTGTTGTGCTGATGGATTTAGCCTTTACTACACAGGAATGTGAGGGCTGATGTTATAAAGTGAAGCATTTCCATTTAATGATACCATATAGAGTTATAGCACCCCGATGCCCGAACCTGATTAGTATGAAGTTTTTTAGATAAAAAGATTCAAAAATTGCAGCAGTGTACTGATTAATATCCACAGAGCCTTCAACAGTGCAATAAGTCATAGGACCCAGCGCACCATGTACAAGTTTCAATATATTCTTACCTAAATATACATTGTTCCCAATATTTCTCAAACTGGGCGCCCCATCTGCACTTGTAATATGTAGCACTCGCCAGTGGGTCCTGAGCATCGTCACTTCATGTTTTTTCTCTTCCCCTGCTTTAGAAAAATAACATTTAAAAAAAAAACCCTAATGGGGAAAATTTTGGGAAAAATCTCCCCAGTTGAGCAATAATTGGGCAGCTGGTAAATTTCCCTAGAGGCAGCTTGAAGAATATATTTCTTATCTGGAAATGGAAACATCATCTTTAATGCTTGTTACAGCCAGAGGGGGCTAACCCACGCAAACAATGCTCAGACTTTTAATCACCTTCTTTCTTGCCATAAATATCTACTATATATCTCAAATTGTATTTCTTCTTAGTACTCATTCATATGGGTAGAATGTTACAGGGAAATTGATGTACAGTTATATAAATGGCTTCTTTAATCGGTACTAGTTCTGGCATTATCTTTTTCTACGGGACAGGGTTTTTTGTTCCAGAACCTAAGATAATGCTAAATATTGTTACCATTTCCGATAAGATGATGTTCTCTAGTAAATATGGGAAGTCTTCTAGTTCACCATTTTTGCAAATCTTATATCTAGTTTCTGTGTACATCAGAAGTTCTCTGAGTGAATGTCTCAGTATTTCCATATAGGATAGGGCAAGTCCACTGCTTAAAATAGAAGTTTGGCTATATGGCCCAAAATTTTGTTTCTAGCCCACTACTTGGTTTCTAAAATATAGTGCTAATTTTTTAATTTTTTTTTTGAAATTATGCTGGGGTTCGTTTCCCCGTCATTTAAATGGGGGGGGCTAATCTCATTTTGCATGCGGCTAAATTTTAGTTACATCCCAAAGGCCAATCAGATATTCTGATGGAAACTAGAGACTCTATCAGTACTGATTACAATATGTTTTGCAGTGAGGCCCTCCATTCTTTGACATGATGTAGGAAACCCCAGTGATGACATATCCTAGCTTTCTTTTTTTCAGTCTTAGGCTCCCCAATTATAAATTCTAATGTTATGGCATACATTGTTAGATTAAAAAAGCAGAAAAATTGTTGATAACACAGCATTGCTACTACAAAGAACACAGCAGATCACCAGCAGGTAAGTCATTCCTCACTCAGCAATCAAAGTTCCAAACCAAAAAATACAGAAGGCGTCAGCATATCCAGCACATCACCCATGATTTATTCTAATGAGTACATGGTGAAATAAAAAATGCAAGTACAATGCTTCGGCCTGTGAAAGTGGTCTTTATCAAAACATTGAAACAAAGTCAGAAAATAACACAATTGTATCAATTACTCACAATTGAATATATGGTAACATTTATAATAGCTTAATAGTTGTCATAGTGTCGACTCCTTTGCTTAAACCTTATCAGGGCTATCCAGGGCTTTCCTCTACTATCTAGATCAGATGCAAAAAAGGTCTTGGGGATTTGCTTGCTTCAATTTAATGTACAGTGTTTAATACTAAGTATAGCAACCAATGTAGAAGGCATGTTTACCAACTACAGCCACCAGAAGTCATAATAGCTGAGAAGTCTATCAGGTGTGTTGTAATGGGTTTGGTGTTGTAATGATATTTGGAGGTCTGGTGGAAGATAAAACCATGCCAGTATGCGGCTACCAATGACCGTGACAGATTGCTGGTTAAAAACTTATATTATAGGCAATCCCCGACTTGCATCGTTCCGACTTACATCTGTCCCCTAGTTACAAACGGAGACTTATGAGTCATGCTGGCACTTGTAGTTCCATGTTGCACAGCAGATAGTAGCTGTGGAACGACAAGTTCCAGCATGCCACAGTAGCACATAAGGTGAAAATAAGGTGAAAATCTTAACAGGATTACGGACAGCAAAACAAATATAAAAAAAAACCTTCCCTGCGCTATCCAAAATGCTGGAGATACATTTAATACATATACCTGTTCCGACTTACATACAAATTCAACTTAAGAACAAACCTACAGTCCCTATCCCATTCGTAACCTGGGGACTGCCTGCATTTACAAACACATGCGGCCTTTGCCAGCTGCATGTGTATGCAGATACATGAACATCAGACTCTCCCTTTAAAATGCATTCATTGAACTAATGGGACTCATGGAACAGATTTTTATTGTCCATAAAGGAATGGGTTTCTTTATTGTCACGATAGCTGGATATATTATCATTAACTTTTCTGACTAATCAATGCACCTATGGCATGCTTGCCAACTTTTGAAAGTGGAAAAGCAGGAGATTGGGGGCGGCGCGCGTAGATTTGCATGGACACGCCCATCTTGTTGGTGTGCCACACCCCTTCAAAAAGCCACACTAACTCCACCTAACTGCATAACTGCTTTGGAAGAAAGCCAGGTAGATGCCCCCTCTAGCCAGGTAATGCCCTTATAGCTAGGTAGTAGCCCCCTATAACCAGGTAGTGCCCTTACAGGCAGGTAGATGCCCCTTGTAGCCAAGTAGATGCCCCCTTGCAGCCAAGTAGATGCCCCCTTGTAGCCAGGTAGAGCCCACTTATATCCAGGTAGAGCCCCCATTGTATCCAGGCACAGCCCCCTTTGTAGCCAGGTAGAGCCCCCTTTGTAGCCAGGTAGATGCTTCCATTGTAGCCAGGTAGATGCCCCCATTGTAGCCAGGTAGAGCTCCAATTGTAGCCCGGCAGAGCCCCCTTTGTAGCCAGGTAGATGCCTCCTTTGTAGCCAGGTAGAACCCCCATTGTAGCCAGGTAGATGCCCCCATTGTAGCCAGGTAGAGCCCCCATTGTAGCCAGGTAGTGCTCCCATTGTAGCCAGGTAGAGCCCCTTTGTAGCCAGGTAGATGCCCCCTTTGTAGCCAGGTAGAGCCTCCATTGTAGTAAGGTAGATGCCCCCTTTGTAGTCAGGTAGATGCCCCCTTTGTAGCCAGGTAGAGCCCCCCTATAGCTAATAAAAATAAAATAATAAAAGCCACTTACCTCACCAGGCTCCCTGCAGCGCGTCCAGCTCCGGAAATCTCCCGGCCGACCGACTCAGCGTCGCAGGGGGAGTGAGTGCAGCCACGTGTCACACCCCCTGCGACGCTGATCTGTATGTACAGCGCACACCGGCACTGTACATAAAGGGGGAGAAGGGAGGAGGGGACCGATCCCTCCTGCCTTCTCCCTGCACAGTGAGACTCACCGGGCGGGTGAGCGGCCGCTTCGGCCACTTCACCCGCCTGTAGGAACGACCCGGCGGCGCCAGAGTAGCATCCTGACACTACTCTGGCGCCGCGGCCATTCAAAGAATCCCCGCTGCCTGCTGGTGGTGGGAGGTTCGCCAACTCTACTGGGGTGGCGGGGGGTGACCCCCATTAGCGGGACCACCCCCCCAAAAGAAAACGGGAGAGTTGGCATGTATGACCGATGGCCAACCTGTGGCAAGCACTGACCACATCTCACATCGGCCTCATTCCACCCAGAACACTGTGGCCCTTATGTATGAAAACTGTCTAGGTGCAAGCTTTCTTTTTTGTTCATAGCAACCAATCTGAGTTCATCTGATTTTTCCAGAGCACTATATGAAATGAAAGGGTAACTCTGACTGGTTGCTGTGAGCAACAAAGGAAGTCTTACACCTAGTCAACTTATTGGCGACATATATGTACGGGGCTGTGCCAGAAGTCTGGCGTCTTTTCAGCTTGAAAACTGGTGCAGCCCTGTTCGTTTTATATTTTTAACCAGGTGAACTCCAGTATCAGATGCATTATCGGGCGCCTGCGGCACTTTGTAATGTGCCTGAGATCGGTGAGTATATTGGAGGTGTGTCGCACTACAACCGTATGAAGCTCCACATTTATAGCTTCAGTACAGCAAATCCAGGCGCATTACTGCTGGAACAGGTAGAGCACTTTAAAAGTGGTTTACCTGAGCCAGAAGTGTCGCTTAGTAGCTAGAAAGTGCAAAATTTATGACCCAAAGTTCATAGATTCAGGCGCATTCTATGCTGCTAATGCGTGCAAAAAAAACTGGGTGCTAAAAATCATACATGTTGCCCATAATGCCCAATGTGTTAAATAACAGAGTGATTTTTGTTCTGCAGCCTCTTTACTACAGAAACTCAGATTTATAATTTACAGCCTATTTTCTAAAATTACAAGAATTCAAGCACAACTCTACAATTGAACATAATCACACAGACAAAGCAAGAACAAGGAGGTAATATTTATAGCAAACTCATTTTGAAAAGAACAGCCCATATGCCCGTAGTGAAACTACAAATAAGATTTTTATATGTTATATTTTCCATTTTAGCAGAATATTGGTGAAATAAAGCAGGCTGGATGAAGAAGGTGCGCTCCGTTTATCGCTCCATAAAGCCATGGGAGGTATATAGTAAGCAAGCCATCTTTTTCCAAGTGTTTCATTTGGGGCTGAAGAGTTGTGCAGTTGTGTAGAAACAGATGCTATTTCATGAGAATATTTTATCGTAATAATATATCAGGAATAGATAACTGGTGATGCCTGTGATGCACGTCGAGCTGTCTAGAAAAGCTGACAAGCTGTGATGTCTCACAGGGATGTTCTGAAGAGAAATACAAGCGGACGCCATAGATGCTAATATAATTGTCATCATAAGCATTGACTTTATCATTAATCACATAACAAACATCAGGCTTCCGAAACAAAAGACTGCCTGGCTAATCTATCTATCCAGGTACAGAAGCATGGAAGAAAATACATGGAACACATCTTTAGAAACCGGAAATGTAAATCTGGCACTCATTAAAAAGAAGGCAAATCAGGAACATTTTATTTCACACTAAAGAAACCTTTAGAACAGAGAACACTGAGGGCAACATGTATGAAAACTGTCTTGGTCTAAGACTTTTCTTTTTGCCCATAGCAACCAATCAGAGCTCCCCTTTCATTTCATATGGTACTCTGAAAAAATGAAAGGGGAGCTCTGATTGGTTGCTATAGGCAACAAGAAAAGTCTTAGACCAAAACTGTTTTCATACATGTCCCCCTTAATCTTAAATGGGCTCAGGGTAGGGGAAAAAGTTATAGTTACCTACCTGTCCCCTGCCACTGTCACTCTGGAGCTCCCCAGGATCCATTCTTTTTTACTTCTGGGTTCTTGTCCCAACACACGAGAGACTTGTGTTCCATTCACTTGCCATGTAGCACAAGCCCCTCCAATCTGTTAGGATGAGAAGTGAAGAGGAGCAGGTCCCGGGAAACTCTGGAG
This sequence comes from Phyllomedusa bahiana, assembly GCA_025379985.1. Lineage (NCBI taxonomy): Eukaryota > Metazoa > Chordata > Amphibia > Anura > Hylidae > Phyllomedusa > Phyllomedusa bahiana. Next base: position 17,973 of record JAODAL010052821.1, read on the forward strand.
CGGCAGACATGGTGGCCATGTAGGTAAGTATAACTTTTTCCCCCACCCCGACCCTATTTAGGATTAATGGGATATTTATGCTAACTGGGAAAAATTGACAGGTGCAGCTAATTGCAGAGCAAAAGCTTACATACCCAAGTGCTAGGGGAACAATTAGATGATAAAAAACTGCACGCCAACTTAACACCTGTTCACACCAGCATGCAGAATACGTGCACCACACGTATCTGTATTTATGGCACCCTTCTGTATCACCATATTTGTATGCAATTGTAGTACCAGAAACCACTGAGGGTATGTGAGTGGTTGTTCTATTGGAATTTTTGCATTTGTGCAATCTCCCCATGCATTATACTGTGGATTTTCTGCATGCTGGTGTGAACAGATGTTAAGTTGGTGTGCAGTTTTTTATCATCTAATTGTTCCCCTAGCAGTGGGTGTATGTGAGCTTTTGCTCTGCAGTTAGCTGCACCTGTCAATTTTTCCCAGTTAACATAAAGGCCAGAGTTGCCAGCTTCTGGGTATAGTTTAGTCCAGCAATTGAGCTGTGAACATGGCCCAAAAAATTGTGGTGCTTTTTGAGTAAGTAATGTCCCATTTTTTGTATGTTATTAATGGGATATTCCAGCATGCAAAATATGACTCTTATGGAAAGTATTGGGTACAAAGTAAAAATCCTAAATATATCATCATAAAGGGCCTCATGTATGAAAACTGTGCAGGTCTTTGTTGCCCATAGCAACCAATCAGAGCTACCCTTTCATTTCATCTAGTGCTTTGAAAAAATGAATGGGGGTTTCTGATTGGTTGCTATGGGCAACAAAGAAAGTCTTAGACATAGACAGTTTTCATAAATGTCTTCCAAAATCTTTTCAGTAGTTTTCCACGTAGTCTCTCATCAAATTACTGGCCCAAACTGTGGTGCTTGTGACTTGTTGCCTAGGGCTCTGATCTGTAGTTCAACTTTCGCTTTCTGGCTACTCATGCTCAGTTGGAGGTACTTAGGAGCTATGGAAGGGTGAACTATCCGTCTATGAAGCACTAGAGAGTGGAGGGGATGTAACTGGAAACTTATGTGAGAGTTTTAGTAATGGAGGAGCACAATATGAACAGTGCAAAAGGGTAGAGCCAGTGTGGTGTACGGGATTGTGTGGATGTCAGGCCTACCGGCGTGGGTTTGCTGGGAACTGTAGTGCAGCAGCACATAGGAATCAACCATAGAGACTTATCAGCTTGGGTCTTGAAGGCTTTACTTATGGTACCAAACCTTATTAGTATGTTACATGGTACAGGTAGACACTTTTCACAAGTACAAAATTTCATCACAGACAACAATTGCTCTTCTGGCAATTCCTCATACTTGAACCTAGCAGACTACTCCCTTTAGACTCTAGTTTCAAATCAGTGGTCTGCTACATACAATTCATAGTCCCTCAGTGCCTTCGCTCTCTGTGGGTTTCAGCACCAGGGTAGTGATCTCATACTTGCACTTTTGAATAGGTAGCAATCACGCACAAGAGCTACTTGCACTCTCAAATCCCGGGAACACCCAAGTTCTCTTTTCTTGGACAGTTCCCCATTCTGTCCCACTCGACTCCCAGTGCTTTTTCTCTCTTTCTTCTCTCTCCCATCTTGACACCTTCCATCCTCTTCAACGAGTATTCCCGTCAAGGTGGAATGAAACAGCCTGGTTTTGGTCCACAGCCAGCTTGTGGCCAAGGTACCCTTTTTGCTGGAACAACTGGTCAACTGTTGAACTCAAAAAATACTATTTCTCCCTCTGTCTCCCAGCACATGGCAACACCCCTTTTGATTTTGTCTGACCTATAGACCCATCCTTACCCCACACTGATTGGCTTCAGGTCTAACCATGCTTCGCTGCCTTAAAGTATCTCCTGCACCAAATCATAGTGCTTAGTCACATTAATCCATTATTTACACACCATATACATATAACAATGTACAGAATACACCATACTGTACAATACTTTTTTTATAGGGGTTGGTCCCATCCACTACAAACAAAAAGAGCTGCAGAAGAGCATCCTTCACTTGGTTCACTGCAGAGAGCCACCGCAACCCAGAAATTGGGAAATGTGATTACCAGCTTACTGCTAATAATGCTTTCCTGAACTCATTGTGTTTTAGCACAGTTCTACTCATTTAGAACCATACCCATTTATTAAGTCCCACCTATCTGTAAAGATAAGCCCCACCTCCATCAACACAGGTGAAAACAATTTAGCTCACACCTCTAGACTCTTGTGCACCTGATCAGAACCCTTAAAATATTGGCACAATAAAAAGGGGGTGTGACTTTATAGACAATTGCACTGTGACGGTTTCCAAAAATAGTCACCCTTCTAGTCAGAAGTGTCAATAAGCAATTACAGGTTTTATAAGAAACATAAATGCTATATGCATTGGTTGTTCCATCAATAGGTGCTTTGCTTGATGCTATTAGAAACACTCCCCAAGATATCCTGGTTAAATATAAAAAAATAATTATATGTAATAAAACAATCATAAAAATGTATAAAAGCTGTAACTGTTACTGGGAACAGATGGTTCATAAACTGCCAAGTAACCTTATTAAAGCTATGTTCACACAAGTTTTTTTTAATGTGTGTTCCACATCAAAAATACACACGTTCCATGTGCCACTGATTGTTATAGGAAACGCATGTATGGGAACAGTCTAATGGAGTAGCCCTATTATAATAAGCAGCTTTCATACTACTGAATTTCACTAAGCAGTGAAGTAGTTAACTAACGCTCCAAAAATATATTTTGGATGCAGGCAGGCGGCAGAAAACTGGCACTCACTCCTCTCTGCCTGCTCTAGCTTTGTGTGATTGCAGACATGCTCTAACAATACTAATATGACACATTTCAAATTAAGGTTATGCAAGAAGATGGCTGCCCGGGGAGCATTGCGCAGGAGTGTAACAAAACAACGAGATGTATTTGCACACGTCTTGCCACAGGTACCGCACTTCATTACAATGTATCAGTCTCATCCAGAGGAAAACAAAAAGGTAGAAAAAACAGGAAGAAAGTTTTGTTTGTTTCCTTTTATTCAAAAAACAAAATAAAAATCTTGAAGTTTTCACCATCCACCTGCTAAATTCTCAAAGTAATCAGCACTAAACATTTTGCATACCTAATCTAGTTCTAAAAAGTAAATTCTTCCGCATTTTTTATGGCTCCTGGTCAGGACTTTCTTTTTGGGACCTTAAAGGCCCCACACATATAAAAAATTTTATATACCAGACATCCCCGGGTTATACCAATTGATCCTTTATTTTTTTATTATTTTTTTTAAAGCGCCTTTGTTTCCCCGGGGCACTGTACATTCGAGGGGGTTACATACAAACATAAGTAAAACGAGACAGTGAAAAATGAAGACATTTGGGGCACATAAAGGGAGAGGCCCCACCCCGGGGCTTACAATCTACAAGGGGGGGATAGAGAAAAAAGGGTAGGGGCAGACATGTTTGTGGAGGGGTAGGGGCGCGGGTTATTGTGGGTTAAGGCAAGCCTAAAGAAAATGGGTTTTCAGATTGTTTTTGAAGCTGGTGAAATGGGGAAAACTGATGGGTTGGGGCTGGTTAGATGGGGGAAAAAGCACGAGAGAAGTCTTGGAACGGTTTTGTGGGAGCTGATAAGGGGGAAAAAGAGAAAAAGGCCCTGTGGGGAGCGAGATTGCGTGAGGGGGGGTATCAGAGATTAAAGCAAGATGTAAATGGAGGGGGGAGGTCATGGAGACCTGTAGGCATGGTTAGAAGCTTGAAATGAAATTCGCTGGAAAGGGGAAGCCAGGAAGGGTTTGGGAAAGGGGGGAGGGGCAGGGAGTAGCAGGAGAGAGGGGAAGTGGGCAGCAGATTTTGAGAAGGGTTTAAAAAGGGAGAAAAGGTGCTAACGGGAGGCCCCAAAAAAGAAGGATGTTGCAGTAGTCGGGCGGGAATGAAAAGGGGGGACCATATTTTTGGGTGTCATAGTTGAGGAATGAGCATGGAGAGATGCTTTTCGGTGGAGGGCGGAGCAGGGTGGGGTTTTGGATGTGGGGTTTTTGAAAGATAAGGTAGTCTAGTTTTCCCCAAGGTAGCGACTTGCGGGACAGGGAGGAGTGAGCCTTCTAGATAGAGGATCAGGGGGCGGGGTAGTGTTGGGGGGGGGGGGGGGGGAAAAATGATGAGTTTGTTTTCTCCACATTTAGTTTTAGGAACGTGGGGAAAAGAAGGAGGAAAGGGAAACATAACGTCGGGGACCCCGGGAGAGCAAGAGGAAAAATTTGGCCCGGGAGATGTAGAGTTGGGTATCATCCGCATAGAGGGGAATAAAAGCCGTGTAGGCTATGAGCTGACAGGCCAAGAGGTAAAGAGAGAAGAGTAAAGGACCCGGGACTGACCCCTGAGGGACCCAAACAAGAGTCCCGGGGGAGGAGGGGGCGAGAATGAGACGCTGAATTCCATCATGAGGTACGAGGAGACCCCAAAAAGGGGCCAAGTCTGTGATGCCGAGGGAGGGAGGATTTGTAGCATAGGAATGGTCACAGTGTCAAGGCAGGGGACAAGTCTAAAAGGGAAAAGGGGACAGAGTGGGGCGGAAGGTTTTGGGCAGTTGCGGTCTTTGGGCCCTTTGGTTAAGGGGGGTTTCAGTAGAGGGTGGATCGAAAACCAATTGTAGGGGTAGAAGAAGGGGGGAGGAGAGGTGGGGGAAAAAGTTGAAGGTAAGGGTTTTCTCGAGGAGTTTGGGAAGCAAAAGGAGCAGTGAGAGGGGGATGTTGACGAAGGGGGCCCAAGGTTTTTTTTTTAAGGGAGATGATAGTAGCCTTTTTAAAGGGGGAAGGGGGAAATGCCGACATAGTGTGGGTTGAAGGATGTGTGGGGCGGGATGATAAAGCACTGAGTCGGATGAGGTGGGAGGGCAGGGGGTCAAGACTACAGGTAGTGGGGTTGGTTTTGGACAGTAGAGAGGAAAGGTGTATGATGACCGGGGGGGAAAACAATTTAAGGGGGAAGAGCTTTTTGCGGGGGGACTGCGGGCTGATTTTCCCCTGATTGTTGATCTTTTGAGGGAAATGAAAGGCAAAGTCATCTGCTGAAAGGGGGATGGGGGGGGAGGGCTGGGGAAGGAGAAGAGAGTTTTAAGGGTTTTTAAAAGTCTGGGTTGGAGACGGGGGGTATAGATTGGGAAGTAGTCCCGTTTGGCTGAGGTTTAGTGCAATTTAATTATGCAGTGATTTTTTGTATGAGCAAAATCACGGGGGAGCGGTTTTTTTTCAGCGGCGTTCTGCAATTCTGGAACTGCCTCAGCGTTTAGTTGAGTTTTGTCCAGGGTTGTTGTTGATTTTGGGGTTTTTGTTGTTTTTGGAGGAGCGACTGAGTCAAGGTGGGGGTGATTGGTGGTTGTGAAATGGTGACGCGTCTGGGGCATTAAATGAGGAGATGGTAGAAAGAGGGGCAAGAGAGTCAGAGAGAGGAGATGGTTGAGGCTTTTAGGTTTCCCGCGGGGTCATACGGAATGAACAGGGGGACAGGTGGGGGGGAGATGGGGAAAAGGGAAACAGGGTTGTGGTCAATATGAGGTGGGGGGAGTTTGAGAAGTCAGATAGGGCAGGGCGGGGGGAAGATGAGGGGCCAGGTGTGTCAATTTTTTGAGTGGCTCCTAAGCCCCCTGGGAGAGGTCGAAGGAGGGCAGAGCGAAAGGGGTTTGTTGGAAGCAGAGTGGGGGTTTCATTGGATATTGAAGTCTCCCAATGATATGGGGGTGTCGGTGGAAAAAAGGGGGGAAACCAGGAAGAAAAATGGGCGAGAAAAGGGCTGACAGGGGCCCGGGGGTGGTAGATAAAAGCCACTTGGAGGTTGGAGGGGGCGTAGATGCGGGGCAGAGTGCACCCCAAAGGAGGAGAGTGTAAGGAAGGGAGGGTTGGGGTGGGGGCAAAGAAAGGTGTCAACAGGAGGAGGCCGACACCTCCACCCGCTTGTTTTCCAGGGCGAGGAGTGTGGGTAAATTGGGCCGCAAAAAGAGAGTGCGGGGGGAGACAGTGTCAGTGGGGTAAACCGGTTTCAGTCAACCCAAAGGGAAATAAGTTTCGTGAGATGAACAAGTCATGTATTAGGAAAATTTATTTAAACAGACCGTGCATTCCCGGGAGCCCAAGAGGGGGTGGGGGGGCAAGGGCAGAGGGATCTTTTTATTTGAAGGGTTTTTCAAGTTTGTAGTGGTGAAACTTTTTTAAAGAAACAGAGACGATGGTGGGGGTGTGCGGAGGGGCCTGGGTTGGGGGATATTTCCCCGAACCAGAAAGGGGCATGAAAGTAGCAGGTGGGGGGTAGGAAAAACTGTGTTTTCAGGGGGTTTGTTTGGTACGGAGGGGAAAAAAGGGGAAAAGGGTTGGGGGCAGCGACAGGTGAGAGGATAGAATGCAGGGGGGGATTTGAGCTATTATCCACGAGGGAATTGGGGAAAGCAATAAGTGTAGGAGAGTGGAGATTCGATAACCCCAACAAATAACAAGAAGATGGTAAACTTACACCACTGTACATGTAAAATTATATACAGAAGATGCCAGGGTTTTACCCCCTGTCCATTAATATATACAAAAAGATGATAACTTTAACCCCCTGTACTTTTTTAAAATTTACGAAAAATGCCCCGGGTATCCATAATCCCTGCATATATCAAGAGATAACTTAACCGCTTACATAAAATTATATACAGATGTGGCCCTTTTTTAAACCCGCATAGTCCCCTAGATATATATAAAAAAAATGGAAAATTTTTCTAGCGTACATATAAATTATATACAAAGATACCTAATATCCCCCTATATACAAGAAGATGTATAATTTATACCCCTGTACATATATAATTAATACAGAAGAACCCCCGGTTATACCCAAAATGCTCCAATCACTTAAAAGAAGAGTATGCTTATACCACTGTACATTAAATTATATACAGGAGATAATTAGTTTATACCCGCATGCTTTACATTACTATATGCAAGAATAAGTATTACAGAGGATGCCCGGATTATATGTAGTTACCACCTAAATGTACTAGTTAGTAGCAACCCGGGGTATTTTTTCTACTCACCAGTTTCAGTTGCCATTTCATACGTCAGCCAGAAATCCCCTTTTGGTCCTTCAACTGTTTGGGTTATGTAATGTGGAAAAGAACAGTGGATATTAGTGTGCTGCAATCCGCAGATAGCTACCAGCTTCCCTCCTGCAGAACAACATCCAGAGCCGTATGAATCACTGACCTGCCCCTTATCATACCCAAAAGAAAAATGTTATGCTTTTTCCAAATGTTTCCCCAAAACCCAATGATAAATCATCCGTTTAAATAAAGTTTTCAAAAAGATCAGTTCAAATATCAGTCCTAAAATAAAAGACCAAATAAAAGTGTAGAATATGAAATAGGTTTCCACAATACAATTCATATCAGATCTAAAAAATAATATACTCTTGTCCATTGAGGGCAGTATTGATAGTTATATATGAAGCAGGGAAATGATTAAAATAGGGATTTGATCAAAAACATGAAATTTCTTTAGGGGAAAACACCCCACAGAATTGTTATTTTAAACATCTTCAGTGATTTGATCATCTCCCTTAGGGATTTGATTAAATCCCTATTTTCATAATTTCCCTGCAACATATATTTGTACTTAGAAGCAGCATTGTAGCAGTTATATTCCTGTACATGCTGTAGGGGGCAGTATTATAATAATTATATTTTC
>JAODAL010052822.1:0-25723 GCA_025379985.1 Phyllomedusa bahiana
TTTTGGTTTTTTACTAATTGGTGAGCCCTGAACGGGGTGTTTACCTAACATGATATAAAAGGAAGGGGTCAGACCAATGTGATCGGACCTCTAACCCTTGATAAGCCAGGTTAGGGGGGAAAACATTCGGCGGGGGTTAATATGCGTTTTAAATTGTGTTTTTCTCACCTCTGTTTAAAGGTCCCTGCTGAGAGGGTATACAAGGGGGCCTTATTTGTCTGTGTCTATGAATTAGGGCGACTCCCCAAGTGTTGGCTTGGGATCCTATGAACTAGTACTTTGCATAGATATAAGGCTCTCCTATTAATGGGGGTTCCACCAGACTTATGATAGAAAGGGGTTTTTTCCTTTTCAGAAGAAAAAAAAGGGTTAAATGATGAGGTTGAGATCAGGTTTTTAAATAGTGTGTATAGAGGTTAAGATTTGAATAATAAAAGTTAGTTTTTAGTTTTTTTAAACAGATAGAGAATGATAGGTTTAAGTTTGCCAGGGCAAAAAGTAAAAAAATTGATCAAAAGACTTTTGTTCTCTTTTATTATTATTAAATTATTATTTTTATTTTTTTTTTAAAGCGCCATTGATTCCAGGGGCGTAAAATTTCGAGGGGTTACATAAAAAAACATAAGCAAAAATTTAAGTGAAAAATTTAATGAATGCAATTGGCACGACAGGGGGAGAGGGGGACCCTACCCGCGAGGGTTAAAATCTCAAGGAGGGGGAAAAAGACAGAAGGTGAGGGGAGAATGTATGTGGACGTTGTGACAGGGGGGTTATTGTGGGTTATGGGCAAGCCTAAGAAAGGGTTTTCGGGTTCTTTTGAAGGGGTGAAAGTGGAGGATAGTTGATGTGTTGGGGCATGAGTTCCAGATGTGGGTGAAGCAGGGAGAAGTTTTGGAACGGTTGTGTGAGGAGGATAAGGGGAGAGCAAGGAAAAGCCTGTGGGGAGCGGAGATTGGTGAGGGGAATATTTGGAAATTAGGGCAGGATTAGGGGGGGGAGAGGTTTGGAGAGCCTTGTAGGTCATATTTGCAACTTGAAATTGATTCGCTGGGAAAAGGGGGCCGTGAAGGATTGACAGGGGGGAGAGGCGGGAGTAGGGGGGAAAAAGGGGGATAAGAGGGGGGGGGGAGAGTTGAAATTTGTTTGAAGGGGCAAGAGTGCTAGAGGGAGGCCAAGGAAGGATGTTCAGTGTTAGGGGGGGAATGCAAGGCATGACCATTTTTGTAGTGTCATAGTTGGGGGAAATTTCGGATGCGGAGATGTTTTTCAGGTGGAGGGGGGCAGGCGGGGTTGGGGTTTTGGATGTGTGGTTTAAAAGATAGAGGGGGGAAGTCGAGGATTCCCCCAAAGGGCACGGACTTGGGGAACAGGGAGAGTGACAGCGTTATTTAATAGAGAAAATCAGGGGCAAGGGTAGATTGGATGGTGGAAAGATGTTAGTTCTGTTTTTCCCACATTTATTTTTGGAGAGTGAGGAAAAAAGGGGGAAATGGAAGACAAAGTCAGGGTCTGGGAGAGTAGGAGTTGGGCATTGGGCCTGAGATTAGAGTTTGGGATCGTCAGCATAAGTGGTAATGAAAGCGGTGAGGTATTTGTGACCCCGGCCAAGGGTGTAAAAAGAGAAGAGTAGAGGACCAGGGCTGACCCTGAGGGAACCGACAGAGAGAGGCCGGGGGGAGGGAGGTGGTGGGAATGAGAGACGCTGAAAATCCATCAGTGGGGGTACAGGAATCCGGGGAAGGGGGAAGTCCGTTGATGCCGAGGAGGAAGGTTTTTTACAGGAGGGAATGGTCAAAGTGCAAAGGCAGGGACAGGTCTAAGAGGAGGATTCAGAGTAGTGGGTGGGCTTTGGCAGTTGCTAGGTCATTGGTGACCTTGTTTTAGGGCGGGGGGTTTGGTTTGAGTGGGGGGGTCGGAAAACCGTTTTTTTAGTGGGTCAAGGAGAGAGTTGGAGGAGGGTGGGAGGACAGCTGAAGTAGAATCTGCTGAGGAGTTTGGAAGCAAAAAGGAGTAGGAGATGGGGGGTAGTTGGACAGGAGGGGGGTCAAGGGTTGTTTTTTTAAGGATTGGGGTGATAGTAGTTTTTAAAAACGGGAAGGGAAGTGCCGGGTTAGCGATAGGTTGAAAAGAAGGGGGAGGGCTGGGATGATGAAACATGGGTCGGGGGTGAGGGGGATGGCAGTGGGTCCAAATACAGGTAGTGAGGTTGGGTTTGGGCAGTAGAGAGGAGAGGGTTTTCATGAGTGACAGTGGGGAAGCAGGTTTTTAAGGGGGGGGGAGCATTTTCAAGAGTAGGGAGGGTGGTGGGGACTGCGGGCTAAAGCTTTCTCTGATGTGGTTGATCTTCTGGAGATTCCCAATTTTTTGGAGATTATGTGTCATCCTGCTGCGTCACATGATATGCAATTCAAATAAATCACACACACTCCCGTCTGAGCACACAGAGCTGAAGAGCAGGATACAGGAGGTATGAAATGAGATTGTGGCAAAACCCCTTTAAACTTTGCTACATCTAAATTTACCATACAGTATATAATGCACAGCACAATGCAGAAAGGAATCTAAGTCATACAATTGTACACCAACTTGTAAACCATTTAGCCAGTACTGATACAGTGTCAGTATTGAGAGAGCTTTAATCTAAAGATGAGATTTTTTGTAATAACATTCATTAGGATGTATAGTAAAAAATCAAGGAAATTATCTTTTTCTCTTTTTCCTTTACTTTTATTATGATGTCTAATTAAACAATTCACTTAACACTTCTTTTAGATCTTTGTGGCTCTTCAGTATACGTGATCGTTCTCTATTACTAGACTTCCTTACAATGATTAAAGCCTTAGCACTTGATTCAACTCCAAGACCACTTGTGGTTGTGTACGCAATTAAAAGCTATAGGGATGAGATTGCTGTCAGATAATTCTTCTCTTGGTGCTTCTCAGGATAAGAATTTCAGCTAGCTAAAGTGAATTATACACACCCAAGGGGATGAAATACAATCAATTCCTTCTGTTTATGTGTCTTGTTTTTATAGTGTAATGGTATAAACATACCTCACTGCCTGGTACCTTCAAATAAAATAATGACAGCTGTATGGGTTTACATATACATTTCCTTATTGACACATAGTTAATATTTATGGTCGACTGAAATGGAAGTGGTTTAAAACATACAGATTGATCAATGTTATCATTTTTTTATATTCATAATTATTCATGAATTTCTAGAATCTCTTGAGCATGTTGATAATTATTATAGTGAGTCAATATCTGTTGTTTAAACCAAACAAAAATGATTTCAGATACTAATGCATAACAGAATATAAAAAATCTGAAATAATAAAAAATGTGCTGAGTACATTTTCAGGACTTCAACCACCTCTATTAATAAAGTTCATCTACAGTGCTCTTCAAGAACAAACTCAATCAGTATATTAAGTGCACAACAATGACAAAATTACATTGAACATGACACAATAAATAAAAACATGCACACTTTAACCATTTTCTGAATGGATCATACACCTTTCCCTCCATTCCTGACCAGGCTCATTTTTATTTTTTTCAGTACTTGCAGGTTTAGGGCCACATGTATTAAAATTGTCTAGGTCTAAGACTTTCTTTGTTGCCCATAGCAACCAATCAGAGTGCCCCTTCTAATTTTTTTCAGACCACTATAAGAAATGGAAGGGGAGCTCTGCTTGGTTGCTATGGGCAACAAAGACGGTCGTAGGCCAAGACAGTTTTCATACATGTCGCCCATTAGTTAGTCTACACTTTTTTGTTGCCTTTTTCCATAATACATAAGGCTTCATTTTTATGAAATTATTATTTCAGATTTTTTTTTGTTATATTATCAAGGAAAACAGTAAAAACAAAAAAATCAGTATTTCTTTTTTAAAGCAAAAAGTGGTACTAAAATAAGTTTTGTAAGTGTGTCACTTTTCTATTATGGTGATATCTAGTGTTATGGTCATTGGTGGCGGGACTGAAAGTTGCAGTTTGGGCCTTTTTATTGATTTTTAAATTATAGCTGAATGCGGTATTATTTTTTCTGTTCGTTATGATGGAAGCTATGACAAAGGATCTGAATGGAACCTTTAAATCAGATATGGATCAAGTTTAAGATGGAGAAATTGGTAATCAAAAATACTGTTCATATTTGAGATTATCTGATCCAGTTAGAAATATAATTCTTTTTTTGTAGATATAGCACAAATTGGGATCATGGTCTTTAAATCAATAAAAAATATTTCTTTAGTTTACCAAAAGTCATGCTTTTTGTATTTGGTAATGATTAATCTTTTAGCAGCATTCACCATACATCTATGGTTATTGTGAATCAAGCCAATCTATTTTGGGGTCAAGAGCTGAGCTTGCTCTGTTTGCTGCGAATGCAAGCATCTGAAGAGTAAGAGAGGGGAGAGTACTCACTCCACCATCCTTTAGCACCTGCCACAAAGTGATTGCAGGATTCTGTTTGTTTTTTATAGGAGCATATACCACCTTTTATATCCCTCATACAGTCAAAGAAAAACGGAAAAACATCCGGTAATTTTGGAAACCTTGCCTCCCCCAAAATTGAATAAACAGTGTTAAAAAAATTCTTATATACCGCACATGCTACAAAAAAACTCTACACCTCCTGCTCAAAAAAATGAAACCTCATGCAGTGACAAAAAAACTAAAAAAGTTATTGGTAACATTATCCAAGAAAAACCAACAGAAAATGAGAGCAGCACCAATTCTCCACAACGGGTAAATATCCAAGTTCTGTGCATCAGCCAGTCCACTGGTTGTGAAAGCCTTGAACACACCAACAAGATAGCCAGGAATAGAAAAATGCGAACGGCAGCACCAGATGGATTAAAACAGGAACTCTTTATTCCATAAGGAGTACAAAATGCAACGTTTCAGCCACTACACTGTGGCCTTTCTCAAGCAGCACAAATCACAAATGTATAAAAGCACATGCAAAAATTCCATATTAAATATATGTAACAAATAGACCCTAATCATTTTAAACAAAAAACTTTAATTGTGCAAAAAAAAAAAAAAAAAATATAATCCCGAAAAAGAAAAAGCCAGGGTTTTCATCTAAAAGGTAAAAAAACAATTTTAAAAAAAAATTTATATACAGCCACATGATATGAAATACAGGGATGGACTTAAATTCTAAAATTCTAAATTTTTTGTCCTAGGGGTTGTAATGTTTGTAGCTCAAAATCCACTACTTCCTTCTTTTTCAATTTATTATTTTTTTTTTTTGCACAATTTAAAATTTTTTTTTTAAATTTATTAGGGTTTATTTGTTACATATTTTTAATAGGAAATTTTTGAATAAAGATTTAAAATCAAAATTTATTTTCTTGTGCTTATGATAGGGTCTAGATGTATGAATTGTAATATTAACATACCGTGGGGATAGGCATTCCTAAGAAGTGGATTTTTTTTATTTCTGTGTGTTCCCCTCAATTATGATGGGTATTGCCCCCCTTTTTTTTTTTTCCCCCTCTTTTGGGGAAAAAAAAAATTCAAAGCAAAACCTTATGACTTTGTCTTTTTTTTTTAACTCTATTGAGCGTTACTCGGTTTTAAAATTTTTTGTTTTTATTGTATAAATAACCCCTAATAATGGAGGCCCCCCTAAAAAAAAGCCGTGTTGGATTGGACCATTAGTCCAGACCTGCGCCTTAGGTAAGAGGGAGGCCTGGATGCCCTCTTTATATTGGGGTTTAGCCTGCTGCATCGCATATGCCTTTGCATTTTTCCGGAAGTGTGAGCGCGGGTACCGGCGCCGAACTTCCGGTCATGCGCAGTACGGTCGGGACAGGACGCTGAGACCTCTGTGTGAGGTAACGATCATTGCATCCCTGCCCTTAGGTTTGAGCCGAGGGTTGTCTTATGGTAATATGATTGTTTTAATGTGATTTGTCACTATGTTTAATCTACCATTGCTGTCTCATATGTTTGTAGTTTGATTCAATGACCACATTGAACATCCTCATTGGTTCTAAACAGCAGGTTGGAGAGACTTGTATTTTGAATATATTTGTGTTGCTTTTATACATTTTAGTGATTTGTGCTGCTTGAGAAAGGCCTGAGTTTAGTGGCTGGAATGATAACGTTGCATATTTGTACTCTTATGGAATAAAGAGTTACTGTTTTAATCCTCTGGTGCTGCCGTTCGCATTGTTTTTTCTATTCCTGGCTATCTTGTTGGTGTGTTCAGGCTTACACACCAATGGAATGGCTGATGCTGATGCACAGAACTTGGATATTTTACCGTTGTGGGAATTGGTGCTTGCTCTATTTTCTTTTTTTTTTTTCTTGGATTTTGAAGCCTTGAGAAGCGTGCCAAGGGGTTTGCCGTATATATTTATTACTAATGGTGCAAAGAACCACCCACGATTACACCGGGGGTTTTTTCTATGGATTTGCGTTCTAATTATCAGGACTGAATGCATCCAATGTGAGTTCAGTTATACATTTACGGATTGAAGATATACAAAAATTTATGTCCTTAAAAGGGGATACGTCTTTTCTTAGTGTATACTTCTGTTATATTGGTGAAGAGACGTTTTGAACAGAACAGAAAGAGAATAATACCTTGGTCATTGCTATAAATACCCCTACTGGAGATACTTTAAGGTCTCAAACGAGTTCCTAGAGGGATGGATGTTTCTACTCTGCGCCCTAATTTTTTCCTGGGTGATGAGGTCTTTTGCAAACGCTTATTGAGGATATTAACAGACAATATGCTTTGAAGTTTGTCTATCCAAATGGTTGAATTTTTACAGAGAGAATTATCGGTGGTAGATCGGAGATTGCCAAAATGGAGGAACAATTATTAATTCTTGTTTCTCAGAAAATGAGGCTTTTAATCTTCATGGAGAAATGAATCAGAGGCTTTTGAGGCATCGTTCGGAGATTGTAAGAGTCAAGGGATAAATGGCATCGAGATTTGGTTGATTACTGAAAACTGGTTTAAAATTATAATGGCAGAAATCCCATTTGGACAAAACATACAACAAAGAAGGTTTCATAAAACATCAGGACCAGCCAATTTTGGATTCACTACCCTGTGATTCTGATTCAACGGATGAGTCTCAATTTAAAATGGATTTTTTAGAGCAAAGGGTGGGACAAAACATGGGAGGGGCGGTTCGCATACACAAGCGACACGTCAGAAGAAAATCAGGAGATCTTTCTCAGACAGGAGGTTCTAAAGGGACGCCCTGACGAGAAAGTTATCAGAGGATCTGAGTCTGTAGTTAATATCATCTAGACCCCTGACAGATATAGAGATGAAAAATATTAAGTCGTGGGTTTGTCTTTTGTTCCTCGTGATAAAAATAGATTGGTTCACATTTGAATGTGTAGTTACAACAGTTTTTCGTTAATTACGTCTTAAAGCATTCTTGGTGATACCAATAGGATTGAACCTGTAGAAATGGCTCTGATGAGGTTTGTTGAGATTTAAGGATTCATTTGGTAATAAGAGTAATTTTAGCCACCCCGCACCTAAATCATGTAGTATGAGGCGTATATTGTGGTATCACTAATAAGGTTGCAATATTGAAAGCTCATACATTATATTCTATCCACAATAATTTGTTATGCAGGAATCAGCAGCTCTGAAGGAATTTTTTCCCTTTTTAAATTTGGTTTGGGGAATTCGGTCTGTCACTATTAATCGCGCGGACAAGGAGGGTGCGCTTGTGGTGGCATGGATACCTGTAAGTGTGAAGCAGTGATTTTGCGCCACTGCGCAATTGAGTGATATGGGGGTATATGTACAGCTGATTAGGGACCCTGAAATTTGAAATCATGGAGGGAAATAAATGAAATTATAGAGTAGAGCCCTATGTGCAGGCATATTGATGCCAAATCTAGGTGACTATCTCAAAGTTAATTCTCCCATTACTACGTATACTGTACCATATTGCCTAAAATTCACAAAAGTATGGTGGATCCCCCGGGCAGACCGATTGTGTTGGCAGGGGATCAATTTATTCAACCACTATTTCCATCTTTTTGGATAGGTTTTTGCGGGGACGTGTGCCACACCAGCCACCATCGTATATTTAGGGATACATCCGACTTTCTGTTGAAATTGAGGGATAATCATATCCTGACAATTGCCTTTTGGTTTCATTCAATGTGGTGATCTCTGGATACCTCTATCGAAATGACTCAGGAATTAGAGCATTGATGTGGCGCTTTCCAGCAGGGCGGTGTGCTCCTGAGTCGTTCCACTCTTTGTTCTCGAGTTATTAGGGGATACATCCCTCAGGAGGAGGAATTATTTCCTGTTTGGGGATGATTTCTTTTTACAGAAGAGAGGCACTGCTTTGGGGTCAATGTTGGCCCCAACTCTATGCCAAATCTTATATGGCGTATTTCGGAGAACAGGTGGGTTTTACAATCTTCATTCTGGTGAGCACATCCTCTGCTTGGGTGCGTACGTTGATGACATTTTCTTTGTGTGGACAAGTACTGAGGACATTATTGACTGAGTTTTTTGGACTATTTGAAATTCGTGCTGTTGTGAGACTTCAATTTTAATTTACAAAAAACAGTCTCACTTCTAGTCTCCAGTTTATGGATACTTTAGTAGTATTCAGAACATGGGACTTTGGAGGACTGATCTGTTTGTTAAGGAGACTGATAGGAATAACCTTCTGCGCCCATGATAGCCATCATCCAAGAAATATGAAGGATTCACTGCGTGTTGGAGCCAAGTACTGCGAGTTAAAAGAATAGTAATTGATGAGAAACATCTTAGAGACGAGAGTAATTGATAGGTTGTACAAGGTTTATAGCAAGAGGCTATCTAAGAAAATTATTACAACACCAGCAAAAAAAGGAGACTAGGTTAAGGTTGAGAGAAAGCTAGCTCCGTTACTAAAAAAGTTGCGAAGAACTGACCCACGCCCAAGAATTATCATTGTTTCTAAGTTTAATTAACATAAGGTATGCTATGCTTAAGGATGTATACATAGTGATTGGAATTTGCCTCCAGGAACCAGTTTCCCAATATTCCAGAATTTCAATTTACACCCATGATGGCATATTAAGAGATGTAAAAACTTTCGGGGGATAGATTGGTTAATCAGATTTTGGTTCGAGGAAACAACATATGTCCCAGACCTTTGGGCACCTTCTAATAGGGGTAACTTCCTTGCCTGAAGTGCATGCAATTGTGCGCAATCTGACCAAGGGAAATACCTTTACACATCGCAAAGTGGTAAAAAATATTATATTAAGGAGAGATACACTTGCCGATCCAGCTATGTATATTATGTAAATACTTGTCCTTGTGGCTCATGTATGTAGGGAGATGACAATGGAGGTCCGATTGAGGATTACAAACACAAAGGTACCATTAGGAATAAGTGTATGGATGCCCGGTAGCAAAAACTTTGTGGTATTGCGAATTCTATCTCCAATTAAGATTTAGGGGTGATGGATTCTGTTCCCCTCTAAGACGGGGAGGTGAATCGAGAGCATTGTTGAAAAAGAGGAGAGTAGATGGATATTTGAGCTACAAACTTTACAACCCTTGGACTATAAATTTAAGAATTAGATTTAATTATCCATCTGTATTACATGAATCATGTGGCTGTATATATTATTTTTTGAAATACTTTATTTTTTTTACTTTTTAGATGACACCCTCGGGCTCTTCTCTTTGACGGGATTATATTTGTGTTTTTTTTTTTCACAATTAAAGTTTTTTGTTTATAAAATGGATTAGGGTTTTATTTGTTACTTATTTTTAATATGAATTTTTGCAATAAAGATTTAATAATCACAAAATTTTTTTCTGTGGTGCTTATGATTAGGGTCTAGATAGTATGAATTGTAATATTAACACAAAACAGGGGGATAGAGCTTCCTATGAGAAGTGGATTTTTTTCTATTTCTGTGTGCTTCCATCTAATTATGATAGGGTATTGCCCCTTTTTTTTTCTCTCTCTCTCTCTCTTTTGGGACAATTGTATACAATGCAAGCTTATGACTTTAGTCTTTTTTAGTTAACTCTATTGAGCGTTTCACATCGGTTATATTCATTGTTTTATTATGTATAAATAACCAATAATAACGGCCAGCCCCCTGTAATATATGCGCGAGTTGGATTGAACATAGTCCAGACTGAGCCACTTAGTAAGAGGGTGATGGAACGTGGATGCCATCTTTATATCGGCGTTTAGCCTGCTGACATGAGGCGGTTTTGACTTTGAATTATTGCGGATGTGTGAGCGCGGGTACCAATTCGGGCCGAAAATTCCGGTCATGACGCAGTACGGTCGGCAGGACGCTGAGACATGTGTGTGGTAACGATCATGCATCCCTGCCGTAGGTAGGTGTGAGCCGGGGTTGTCCACTATGGTAAAGTGAGTGTTTTGGATGTGATTTGTCACTTGTTATTTACCATTGCTTTCTCATATGTTTGTTGTTTGAATAATACCACATTGAACATACCATTGGTCTAACAGCAGGCTGGGAGGACCTTTGTTATTTTGAATATATTTGTGCTTTTATACATTTGTATTTGTGCTGCTTGAGAAAGGCCAGAGTGTAGTGGCTGAAACGTTGCATTTTGTACTCCTTATGGAATAAAGAGTTCCTGTTTTAATCCATCTGGTGCTGCCGTTCGCATTTTTCTATTCATTGGTAACATTATGTCTTCAATGGATCTTTTATTGAAACTTTAAAAAAAAAAAAATACAAGTGAAACATAGCAAAACTACATTCATTTGGTATTGACAAAACCATACATGACATTTTTACTACACATGAAACACACCCAAAAGGGCAGGTTGCATTTTTTAATTCCACCTCACAAATAATTTTTGTTTCGGTTTTCCAGTACATTTTATGGTAAAATGAATGGTACCTTAAAAAAACTCTCTACCAGCAAAATCAAGCATTCATACAGTTATGCATATGGGAAAATGAGAAAAGTTATGGCTCTTGGAAAGTGAGGATGAAAAGATGAAAACAATAAAAACTGTAAATCTGTGGAAGTCAGGAGTTGGTCACAGCAGGAGCAGTTGAAGGCTTTAAAAGAAGCTTACCGTATTTTTCAGACTATAAGACAAACTTTTTCCCCATAAAATTTGGATGGAAATGGGAGTGCAGCTTATTGTCTGAATGTACTGTCTCAAAGCAGCAGGAGGCTGGTGTGGGGGGATGCTGTGGGAAGCCAGTAGCAAGGTTTAAGATGCTTCCTGTAGCAGCCCCACTCCTGCCCCTGATAGTTCAGTTGTGGGCAGTGCTCCTCCCCCCAACAACCCACCCCACAACGTAATTGCAGGAGGGATCGGTTTCCATGGCAGCCGGAAGCCTCAGCTGCCATGTATGTACACCTGTTACACTCTGCCATGGTCAGGGTGTAATATGTAATGAGTGAAAATTCTATATACAGCAGTATAATAGTACTGCTATATATAGGACAAGGGATTGTGCCCCCTAGTGGTCAGGTACCCTAGAGGACTATTGCCATTTTACAAGCGATGTAGTGTAGTGAAATCTATGGAAGATGTTCATAAATTGCAAGCAGACCTGGACACACTGAGTGTTTGGGCATCCATTGTGCAAATGAGGTTCAATGTGGATAAATGTAAGGTTCTGCATCTGTGTGCGAATACTCTGCAGGTATCATATGTCCTAGGAGGAGAAAAACTGGGAGAATCGATTCTGGAGAAAGATCTGGGTGCACTTGTAGATCATAGACTACAGTACAGCATGCAGTGTCAATCAGCTGCCTCTAAGGCAAGCAGGATATTGGCCTGTATTAAACGAGACATGGACTCACAGGACAAGGATGTAATTGTACCACTGTATAAAGCATTGGTGCTGCCTCACTTGGAATATGCTGTTCAGTTCTGGGCTCCAGTTTATAGAAAAGATGAGGTAGTGAGAGCGCAAAGACAAGCAAGCAAACTTATAAGGGGAATGGAGTATCTTATGCAGAGAGGTTAGAAGAATTGAACTTATTTAGTTTTGAGAAATGACGGCTTCGGGGGGACATGATTAATTTATTTAGGCATATAGATGGTCCCTACAAAAAATAAGGGGAAAAATTATTTCATATAAAGCCCTCCCCTCTCCCCCAAGGGAACATCCCCTTCAGCTGGAGAAAAAAGGATTCAATCTCCAGAGGAGAAAAGCGTTCTTCACTGTGAGAAACTGTAAACCTGTGGAATAGCCTGCCTGAGGAGCTGATCACAGCAGGAACAGTTGCGAGTTTCAAGAAAGGCTTAGATAACTACCTGAAACTAAAGAATATTAATATGTATGTAGCCATATAAAATTCTAGATCCAGTCTGATGGCAACTCAAATCATCAGAAATTAAATCTTCCTTAGAGCAGATTGGTTCTTGCTTTATGGATTTCAGGGCATTCACCAGTGGGGAGGCTGGGCTTGAACTCCTTGTCTTCCTCCCTTCACCCACATTTTTCCTACCCTTGGTTAAACTTGATGGACATGTGTCTTTTTTCAACTGTACTATGTAACTAAGTACATATATGGTCCCTACAAAAAATAAGGGGAAAAATTATTTCATATAAAGCCCCCCCAAGGGAACATCCCCTTCAGCTGGAGAAAAAAGGATTCAATCTCCAGAGGAGAAAAGCGTTCTTCACTGTGAGAAACTGTAAACCTGTGGAATAGCCTGCCTGAGGAGCTGATCACAGCAGGAACAGTTGCGAGTTTCAAGAAAGGCTTAGATAACTACCTGAAACTAAAGAATATTAATACGTATGTAGCCATATAAAATTCTAGATCCATTCTGATGGCAACTCAAATCATCAGAAATTAAATCTTCCTTAGAGCAGATTGGTTCTTGCTTTATGGATTTCAGGGCATTCACCAGTGGGGAGGCTGGGCTTGAACTCCTTGTCTTCCTCCCTTCACCCACATTTTTCCTACCCTTGGTTAAACTTGATGGACATGTGTCTTTTTTCAACTGTACTATGTAACTAAGTACATAGATGGTCCCTACAAAAAATAAGGGTAAAATTATTTCATATAAAGCCCCCCCAAGGGAACATCCCCTTCAGCTGGAGAAAAAAGGATTCAATCTCCAGAGGAGAAAAGCGTTCTTCACTGTGAGAAACCGGTAACCTGTGGAATAGCCTGCCTGATGAGCTGATCACAGCAGGAACAGTTGCGAGTTTCAAGAAAGGCTTAGATAACTACCTGAAACTAAAGAAAATTAATACGTATGTAGCCATATACAATTCTAGATCCAGTCTGATGGCAACTCAAATCATCAGAAATTATATCTTCCTTAGAGCAGATTGGTTCTTGTTTTATGGATTTCAGGGCATTCACCAGTGGGGAGGCTGGGCTTGAACTCCTTGTCTTCCTCCCTTCACCCACAATTTTCCTACCCTTGGTTAAACTTGATGTACATGTGTCTTTTTTCAACTGTACTATGTAACTAATAATCTAAAAATAATAAAGTTACACATAATTGGGATTGCCACATCCCTAAAAGTCCGATCTATTAATGTATAACATCATTTATCCCATACACTGTACAGTATAAATAAAAAAAAATTCATATGCCAAAATTGTGTTTTTTTTGGTCACTTCGTATACCCCAAAAAATTTCATAAAAAGTGATCAAAAAGTCGCATGTATCCCAAACTAGTACCAATAAAAAATACACTTCAGCCCACACTGTTTCCTTCAAATTATCAGTTTTCCCTGCCCTTGGTTGGACTTGATGGTCATATGTGTTTTTCAAATTGTATTAACTATGTAATTGAAGAATAAAACCAAAATCGTACATTTCTCCAAGGGATTAAATAAAATAAAGAGACACAAAATATAAATATTTCTTTTTCAGTGTTTTGCACTTAAATTAGATAAATGCATCATGTTCATCTAAGGCTGGCTAATGGCGACTTCTTCTTTTCAGTTATTTATTGCTCGATTGTCAAATTGTTTTAGAAAGAAATGTTCTTTGCTAGCTCAACTTTAGACAATACATGGTTGAAATAGAGACTGACATGGAATTTATAGCATAATATTATAGTGAATGTTCAAATATATGCTAGAGTTTGCAATGTGCTGCTGTATTTTCTTTGTTTGTATGTGTTGCAGAACTAACAGTCTGTACTTGTGCAATTTGTTTCATGTTGTTTGAATGTGTTGACAAGTGTTGAGTGATTATTATCGACAGAGTTAAAATCGGCACGGTATTTACGTTGATCGCATTTTTTAGATCACGCGATAATTTAGGTTAAAATCTGTGCATAATCTATTAATATCGCGCTATTTTCGAAGCTTCCTGTCATTTTGGCGGCCAGCAAATCAGCTTAGAGAATAGAGCAGGGTGAGATGTGTGTGCGACGTCATGACTGGGATGTGTATGGTTGCGATTTGCTGGAAAAATCACATGACCTCGTTTTACATAGAACAGCCCTTCCTGTCATGATCAGTGTGTGTCAGTATCTCAAAGCAGTAGGACGTGCGCTCTGCCTCTGTGCAAACAGCTCAGCAAAATTATTCTATTTGTTCACAGAGACAGCTACTTTTAGCTGTGATCCTTAGAACTCAGTTAGATCAGAGATTTACAGATTTCAGTTAGTTAGGCAGAGAATTTTAAAGGAGCATCTACCGCTGTAAAGTCACGGGGGGCAGCGGGGGAGGGGGCCGCGGGCGAACACAGACAAGCTCTTTAAAGAATACTGGATATTGTATTGCAGACATTGCATTGCAATAGCTTTATTATTAACAGTTTACTGTTGAAATATTACTTGAATATTGGGCAGCCTGAACTTATATTAGGATACAGATCTTTTCTAATAACTGCAGGTCTATTTGTTAGGTGCAAAACTCCACTTTGATTATCAGTATACATTTCAGATAGGTGTTCTTTCTCAATTTTGCCCAGTTCATTTTTTATGATAGAGGTACCTTGCAGTTAAATTTTAATCCAGCAATTTTGTAGTCACCACAGGTTGCTCGGTGCCAAAAATACCTTTTATTATCCGTATACATTTCAGATACGTGTTTTTTGCACTTTTGCCCAGTCCAGATTTGTTGATAGAGCCACCTTGCAGTTAAATTTCAATACAGCAATTGTGTAGTCACCACAGGTGAATTGATAGGTGCCAAAAATACCTTTTATTATCCGTATACATTTCAGATACGTGTTTTTTGCACTTTTGCCCAGTCCAGATTTGTTGATAGAGCCACCTTGCAGTTAAATTTGAATCCAGCAATTGTGTAGTCACCACAGGTGAATTGATAGGTGCCAAAAATACCTTTTATTATCTGTATACATTTCAGATACGTGTTTTTTGCACTTTTGCCCAGTCCAGATTTGTTGATAGAGGTACCTTGCAGTTAAATTTTAATCCAGCAATTGTGTAGTCACCACAGGTGAATTGATAGGTGCCAAAAATAACTTTTATTATCCGTATACATTTCAGATACGTGTTTTTTGCACTTTTGCCCAGTCCAGATTTGTTGATAGAGCCACCTTGCAGTTAAATTTGAATCCAGCAATTTTGTTTTGATTTGAGGGATTTGAGAATAGCTGTGATTTGCCGTCTTTTAATAAGAGACGTTCCAAAACTCTTCCATACCCTCTCAAATTTTATCTTTCTGAACATGGAGCAAAATGCAGGTGGTAAGCGAGCAAAGAAGGGGGTAGGACATGGAGGTAGAGGTACGAGAGAAGGTGCTCCTTCCAGTGCTGGCGACAACACACAAGCCAGCGGATTGTCGGTTGCAGGACCGTCAGGCCTGTCATCGCTGGGTCAGGGCCCTGTGAATCTCAGTAACGAACAGCGTCGCCAATCTGTTCTTCAGTGGTTAATGCAACCTGCATCCAGCAGTCTTACCTCCTCGTCCTCCCAGTCACGGCCACAAATGTCGTCATCAGCATCATCAGCATCCGTCCAACATGAAGTGAAGGCAGCCCAAATGTCAACTCGTGTACCCACCACTGTGGATAATCCATTTTCTGAAGACCTCTTTGATGACAAAATGCGGTTGGGGTCAGAAAGCATGTTAAAAGATCAAGAGGCCAAAGACGATGATTTTCTCTGCTCTGACGCCCAGTTACTGATGCCATCAGAGGAGGAGAAGGAAGCTGGTCAATCGGCAAAAATCCCGGGCGGTCGGCAATGCCTTGCAGTCCCTCTTGCTTGTATCCTTCAGCTCCTGGATGCAGAATGTCAGGATGACGAAGTCACCTGTGTTGATGATGATGATGATGACATTGCGGATCCATCCTGGTCTTTTCCGCAGAATTTTCTTGCGAGCGCTTCATCACTGGACGAGGAGGAAGAAGATGGGGTAGTGTCAGTACGGGTCCCGCCTCAAAAAGGGAGAGGGCGGTCGCAAAAGTCCGCTGATATGATTCCGCCAGCCACGGTCAGTGGAAACCCCGCTCCTCGCTTATCGCCATCAAAAAGGTCCAGGACCTCTCAAGCCTGGGCCTTCTTTGAGCAAGCCTCTGATTCACCCAGCGATGTCATATGCCGCCTTTGCCGTAAACGCATAAGTAGAGGCAAGAATCTTAGGTGTTTAACCACCACCAACATGTCTAGTCACATGCAGCGAATGCATGAGTTGAAATGAAGGCAACACTTGGCCAAAAAAGGCCAGACCGACGCCGGGCCTCCAACCACTGTCACACCCTCTGTCTCCGCCTCCTCCTCCGCCACCACCAAGCGTTCCTCAGCTGCCCATGTCTCTCAGAGTCATGATCAGGGATCAGCCTCCGCTTCAGCCTCCGCCGTCGCCCGAGTACCACCAGCACCACCAGAGACCCATCCCACCCCTTCTCCTTGCACCAGTTTGACGACCTGCACGCCATAAAGCGGCCAGTCTAGCAGCCAGTATTCTGTCTTCCAGGTTTGGGAGCAGAAGAAACACTTTAGCCCAAACCATCCCAAAGCCAAAAGCCTGAATGTCGGCATTGCCAGGCTTTTGGCCTTGGAAATGTTGCCTTTCCATCTGGTGGACACCAGATGCTGAGCAGGCATTTCTTTGCCAGAAAAGCCGTCCCTGCCCTGGCCAGCCACGTGTCATCTAAAATTTCAAGCGCGTTGTCTGCATCTGTGGCCGGAAAAGTCCATCTGACCACCGACACATGGACTAGTAAGCACGGCCAAGGCCGCTATATCTCTGTGACAGCTCACTGGGTGAGCTGGGTGGATGTCTCTGGGGGTGACGGTGGCTCTCAGGCTCAGCGCACGCTCTTCAAAACCGCAGGGATGGTGCAGGGTTCTTTCCCCCAAGGTCCTCTGGTGGCATCACGTGCCCAGAGAAACCAGGCCGTGTTGAAAATAATCTGTCTTGGAGACCGTCCACACACAGGTCAGGAGCTGTGGACGGCTCTCCGCAACGAGACCGAGCGCTGGCTGGGTGACAAGAACCTTGTGCCAGGCAAGGTGGTGTGCGATAACGGGCGAAATCTGCTGGCCGCCCTTAAGATCAGTAGGCTGGAGCACATCCCTTGCCTGGCACATGTCATGAACCTTGAGCACTTACTGGGAAAAGACACGCAAGGTAAATGGTCCTTTAGCTCAAAATACAAGTGTCATGGTCCAAATGCTTACAAAAGATGTTTATGGTCCAAATGCTTACCAGAGGGAAGCAATATTGTGGCGAAACGCGCGTCGGGTGGCATGTACAACCTATAAACATCTTTGGTAAGCATTTGGACCATGATACTGGTATTATGAGCTAAAGGACCATTTACATTGAGTGTCTTTTCCCAGTAAGATGCTATTATATGTAGAGATAGTTTATCATCATATGTAGCCCTCTTAATATATATTTTTATATATACTATTGCTTAGAGGGCTAAGGGTTAATATTATAAATCTACTATTATGTACAATCTTTTCACGATACCTATATAAGTTCAGTATGACAACTGAATATATAGTCTTGGGTAGCAATTGACACAAAACTTTGATTGCTTTTTGGTCCTTTTTGTACTGTAGATTTGGTCTTGCACAAATTATTTATTTATCAGGATATGTACTTTGCCGTTTTTGTCGGATCTTTCTTAAACACTAATTTTTGTATATCTATTTTTTAATTAATTCATGAATAAAGTAATTTTGATATTTCATCCTATACTCTCTGTTTTTCTTTGGACTATATATTGGTAATTTGGAGAGGGGATTAGCATGTTAAGGGGCCAATACCTTGACTGGCCCAGCCCTAGGAGTCTTTCTGGATTTAGAAATATATGGAATGTATCTAAGTGTTTATAGTGTGCTGCCATATTTTCACGTGTTTTCATTTGTATCACAGTTATGACAGTCTGCGCCCGTACAGTTTGCTTCATATTCTTTAAAAATGCTGAACAATTTTCTTTTCTTAGCTATTATATAGGCTAATATAGTGATTTTTTTTTTAAGTAGTATTCTCACATGGTACTATTTGATTACAAAAAAATCACAGCATTTTTGTTCAGTGTTATCATAAGAAACATTTAAACTAAGGGCGACATGTATGATTGGGAGTTGCGCCTGTTTTCTGGCGAAAACTGTACATGCCAGAAATAAAATGATAAGACTCATGAAGTTGTACCGATCTCTATATAAAATTAACAATAATATTGGCTAAAGAAAAAAAAAAAAAATAAAAATTAAATAAATTAATTAATTTTTATTTCTTTAGTTTCGTTAGCCAATGATCAATAATATGAGTGTAACGAA
Organism: Phyllomedusa bahiana; assembly: GCA_025379985.1. Taxonomy (NCBI): domain Eukaryota; kingdom Metazoa; phylum Chordata; class Amphibia; order Anura; family Hylidae; genus Phyllomedusa; species Phyllomedusa bahiana. Next base: position 18,708 of record JAODAL010052822.1, read on the forward strand.
AATAAAGAAATAAAAATTAATTCATTGAATTAATATTTATTAGTTTATTTTTGTTACACCCATATTATTGTTCATTTTATATAGAGATCAGTACAACTTTGTGAGTCTTATCATATTATTTCTGGCATGTACAGTTTTATTATAGATTGCATTAGAAAACCCATAAGAGCATTGCTTGCTCTCCCATTGGCCCAAATAACCGCGCCTCTTTTAACTTAGCCAATTACAAACAGAGCTCGCTCTCATTTCTTTTCCCCATAGAACTCTATGAGATAAGTAGCTCACCAGCTGATTGGCTAAGCAGGACGAGCCCCTCTTCCCCCCAACCAATCACAGTACTAGAATATTTCCCATAGACAGTAATAACTTTTAGGGCGCCCTTCTATCGCGCCCTTCTTGCTACACTCAAAATGGACGCACTACATATGATTGGTGGATTCATATCTGCCGCCTGGTCTCAACCAATCAGCTCTTTTCTGCCTTTTTTACTGTATTTTGAACTGTCCCGCCTTTTCATTTGATTAGTCAATACTACTCCACAGGTTATAATGGCTCACTGTCGCTCCTAGTCTGATTGTCTGGTTTCTGCCGACCACTGAGAAGAGCTTACAGAATGTGAATTACTGTATTTCCCAGCAATTTTCTATATTGCAATTCCTGATATTGCGCCGGTGACGGCGACAAACGCGTTCTTAGGGATTTGAGTGATGTATGTTTTTAGAAGGTTTTAGCTCTTTTACAGAGAATGTTTTACACTTAATAAAAATTATTTATTTACTCATACTCCATGCCTCACGGAGCTGAGATGTCAGTGCCCCCATCTCTCCATAGACTACAATGGGACAAAGTAGATCGCGCTCTGATTGGCCGGTATATCCAAGCCCCCGCTAGTTCAACCAATCAGCTCTTTTCTGCCTTTTTTCCTGTATTTTTAACTGCCTTTTCAGTAGTCAATACTACTCCATAGGTTATAATGGGTCACTGTCGCTCCTATTCTGATTGGCTGGTTTATGCCGACCAATGAGAAGCGCTTACAGAATTTGAATTACTGTATTTCCCAGCAATTTTCAATATCCAAATTCCTGATGTTGCGCCGTTAGTGATTTTATTCATGTATTTTTTAGAAGGTTTGAGCTCTTTTTCAGATAATGTTTTACACCTAATAAAAAGGTTTTTTTTTTAAATTTATACTCCATGGAGCTGAGAGCTAATGTTTATTTCTTGAGCGAACCTATATATTTTCCCTTTAATTTTAAATGATCCACTTTTTCAATACATTTAATCGCTTTTAGACAGCTTTGATTTTTCTCTTTATTCATTCATTCATTTGAAAGACAACTCTTTTTGCTATTCACTAACATGTTTAATGATTTCTCGCTGTTTTCCAGCCTGTCTCAAATTGGAATACATGTTAGTCGCAGTCCTTCTGCGCCTAAGTCCCGCACTGCGCCTCACACACTGGCGAGGCGCAGGGGACTTTACACCGCATGTATGAGCGCACCTCGGGCGCCGACATACATGAGGCGCAGCTTTCACGTTCGAGCGCTCGAAAACGGGCGCTCTGACGCGCCGATCTTCATACATGTCGCCCTAAGTATCACAAATACTGTAGGTCTCCATTTTATAGTAAATCACTAAAGGAAAATTAGTTTTCATTAGAAAACTTTTATTCTAATCATTTAAAATGATTGGTCTGACCATTAATATCCATAATAAAAAATGATGGCAGCACATATTATAATCACTTTGGGGCAACCACATCCGCATTTATATAGTGTAGAGGTGCTGGCCATTTTTTGTTGATGTAGTCATGTTTGTCCCCTGATTAACCTCTGCCTTAGCATTGTGACAGTGGGTAAACGTGTCGGGAATCTACTAGCTCCACTGGGGACGGCGCAGGTTAAGTTCCGATAAAAGCCAAAGATGCTGGCTAAATTTAAAAATGTATTTTAGTCTGAGAATGTGCAGGGGTGGTATGTCTACGCACCCTTAAAAATATAGACTAAAATAACCCAACGCTTTTCTCGATGAACACCAGCGCTTTTTCAAGGGTAATACACATATATCACAGTACAGAGTATTTAAATGGACTGTTATCTCTACATAGGTTAACTAAACCATCAATCAATACATCAGAAGAATCTGACTCGACGATTCCGCTGTCAATCAAGTGCCATCACTGGCAACATCAAGGGGAAAGCGATAGTCCGTGTCAGTGGATGATTGGATGAGTCTTACTTCAATCAAAAACGTTGGTGTTAGCTGTTTTCTAGCCATGAGAACAGCGAAGAGACAGAAGCCTGTTAAAAGAGACATAAGCCACTTTTCCTACAGGATCGTGTCAGTGTAAACTGCTCTCCGTTGTTATGGAAAGCTGAATAGCGAGAACTCGCATTTGTCACAACAAATAAATAAATATATTTCACTGTATATACACAATAAATAAATATGTATCTATATGTCTACACAATAAAAAAATAATGAATTTAATAAAACACTTTCGATAAAAGAGCTGTAAATCACTGTAGCTTTTGATGCACTTGTTTATACCATTAAAAACATATAAGGTAAAAAGAACCAATGGGAGAAAAGCGGGAGTTATGCAGCAACCAATGAGGTGATGAGCTTAGTTCTATGTGTTTTAACATGGGTTGAGTACCGGCGGTAAATATGAATAGACCAATGGTAAAGGAGATAATGTAGGTACAAAGAGAGGCAATTTCGAAGTGGTCCGGGTGAAGGGCGCATATATCCACTAATACACTTAAATAAAGGCGCTCTATGGAAGGGCGCAGTTGAATGAACGCGGATACTAATACATTTAAATAAAGGCGCTCTATGTAAGGGCGCAGTTGAATGGACGAAGGTACTAATACATTTAAATAAATGCGCTCTATATAAGGGCGCAGTTGAATGGACAAAGGTACTAATACATTTAAATAAAGGCGCTCTATGTAAGGGCGCAGTTGAATAGACGCAGTTACTAATATATGTAAATAAGGGGGCTCTATGTAAGGGCACAGTTGAAAGGACACAGGTACAAATGTAAATGGACCAATCAAAACAATGGCGGTATCTATGAAAGGACCAATAGTATGGAGAGCTATAGTCTATGGGAAATAGAATGGGTAATGATTTAGCGGTAAATGTGAATGGACCAATTAAATGAAGGGAACATTTTGTGGACCAATCGTAGAGCTATAGGTTCAAAGGATGATACAGTTAGCAAAATAAGGGTGGTTTCTGTGTTTATATAGAGAAACTCGATGATAATAAAGATATTGATATAATAAAACCCCGTAATGATACAGACATTAATTCAGAACACTATATACCCTTAATAGTAGAGGGTAATACTCATTTAGGGTATAAGCTCAATCGCCTCATTTAAACCCTTAGGCTGAAGTGTTTGAAGCCTATAAATCCAAAACATTTCGCACTTTTGTAGCGTTTGTAGCATCAGATCATTGTCAATTAATTTTTTGGTTAATGTTGGTAGAACAACAGGTGGAAAAACATTTATTGGTATGAGTAGTTATCTTACAGTCATCAAGTTGGTTCAAGATTAATCAGGTGAGTAAATAGTCAACATAAAAAGAAACATACTAATTAGCTAGCCATGGTAGCAACCATACAGTAGACAAAAATTCAATAACATTCGGATTAAAAAATGTGTACATTCATGTTAGCTTAGGGGAACCAAACTGAAATAGAAGCTTTGAAAATACAACACAGGTGAAACAAAAAAATAGTGCAAATAGTTTAACTAATATCGTCCATGGCAGCAGGCTACATTGACAGCAGGCAACAATTTATTCTATTATCTTGTTTTTAAACTTCTCTTTTTGACAAATTTCCAATTGAATTACTACTTGGATACATATTAATGTTTATAAACATATTGATTATGAATCTTTATCCATAGACATTCAATTTACCTCTTATATGAGATTATTTATGTTCAACTTTAGGCAATATTTTCCATAGTATACATATTTGTTTATTTAGTTCTGCTTGTCTGTTTTGACATAAAAAGTAAAGTGAGAAACAAACCATGAGAACTGTGCATACATCTATGGCTATGTTCACATGCCGTAATTGCGGTGCGTACAGTATGCCCCGCAATTACGCCGGGTGTTTTGGAGTCACACTGATCGGCGCGTACTTCCGTAGCGCGGGGGGCCAGCAGCCCGTCGGCCCCATAGACAAGCATTACTCGCGCCGTGTATTCGCCGCAAGTAAATGACATGTCACTTATCTCCCCGGGCGTACAATACGATCATATTGTACGAGTGAGGAGAGTTGGTGTAATACATAGTTCTCTATGAGAACTGTGGATTACCGTAATTTCGGCGTGCATCTCGTTTGTACTAGAACGCAAATATGACGCGAAATGCACGCAGAAATTTGACCGTGTGAACATAGCCTATTAGTTAACTGGTTCTGTTGAAGGAGTACCTTTACTTTTACACAGCGTAGCTCTTGAGTAGTACATGGTTGAAAGCTACCACAATTCTGCGTTTGTCTCGATAAGTAATATTTTTTAAATTGTTAAACAGTATTTCTACAAAAAATCAAGGCATCATCATAAATATGAGTTAATGAGTTGTCTACTTGTATAAAGATGTTAGCAATTCTATTCAACTATTTAAATGGGTTGTTCCATCTTGTTTTTTTCACTCTGAGGTGAGCTTGTAGTTTGCTATGAGCTTATAAGGGGGAATAGTTGCCCTTTAAATATTATTGTCATCATACTTTCTTAAATGAAAGTGTGGGGTTTTATTGTCACGTCTCTCTCTTGTCTCTTGTCTGTGTTCCCCTCCACTTGTTGTGCAGTCTATGTATACTTGTCTGTCCTGTCTGTGTATTGAACTAATTGGTGGCAATATGCAAGGGTTATTCTGTTAAAGGTTCAGCTGTTCAGTTTGATGATGGAGTGAGGCACAACCAAACTGACTAGTGGGAGTGGTGTATCTCATCAAATCGTGAGTCAGAAGGCTGAGCTGTGGGTCTTAACTGCCGTTTTGCCGGTAGAGACAGGAAAGTCAGTTGGAGAAGAGAAAAAAGAAGACTCCATTAAAGAGGATTAAGAAAAACAGGAGAATATAGAAAAATCGATTGAAGTACAACAAATAATTGGCTTGCATTTTCTATCTGGAATATCGACCTTTATTACAAGGACTCTCAGAAAGATCTCATATATGCTGTGATCCACCAATTATTTACAGTGGTTGTGTTGCACTAAGAGATGCAAGTTATATGGTGAATAATAAAGAAAATCAACTGCATCTGAATTGGCGGCATCAATTTCTTGTCCTCTTACAAGCTGGCATTTGAGAACAGAGAGATGTCCATGTGTGTGCATTTCTTCCTTTTCTTTTCTATGAAAATTTCAAACTTACTCACCTAAATTCAGAACTCACATAAAACTGAAGAATGTGCAAGTGAGGCCATCTCTCCATTCTCTGAAGCTGTCTTGTAGTGACTTATGACCTGGCTTCAGACCCGAAAAATGAAGATCAGATAACCCATTTAATAGGGATATAAACTGTGTATCAACCAATATGGTCATTGCTATAGCTTTCACAAGCACTGTCACCCAGCTAATAAAACAAATCTGAATGCAGTGGTTGCCCTAAGATTTGGGAAGGTGTCCCCAAATCAAAAAAGAGTTAAAAAATGTCACAGAAAAGGGCACACTAAGAATTTTCTTTAAAATATTTTCTAATTTTTCAACTTAGGTTTTAGGGAAATATTATTTTATTACTCTTTTATAGTGTTGAGCGATTTTTATCGACAAAATTGAAATCGGCACGGTTTTTATGGTAATCGGATTTTTTCGATCACGCGATAATTTAGTTAACAATCTGAGCATAATCTATTAATATCGCGCCATTTTCGGCGCTTCCTGACATTTTGGCGGCCAGCCAATCAGCTTACAGAATAGAGCAGGGTGAGATGTGTGTGCGACGTCATGACTGGGATGTGTATGGTTGCGATTGGCTGGAAAAATCACATGACCTCGTTTTAACATAGAACAGCCCTTCCTGTTCTGCCTCAGTCACTCTCAGCGTTTCATACTAGTTGGACGTGCGCTCTGCATGTCTCCAAACTACTCAGCGAAATCATACTATTTTTCAACAGAGAAACCTCTACTATTAGCTGTTAGTTAGATTAGACATTGGAAGATTTTAGGTAGTTAGATTATTTTAAAGCAGCATCTATCGCTATAAAGTCAAAGAGGGGGAGAGCGGGGGGGGGGGGGGGCGAACACAGACAAGCTCTATAAAGGACACTGGATAAAGTTCACCAAGACTTAGTGTAGACATTGCACTGCAATATCTTCATTATTAACAGTTTGCTATTGAAAGATTTCCTGGATATTGGGCAGTGTGAACTTATATTAGGATACACATCATTTCTGTTAACTGCAGGTCTCTTTGTTAGGTGCAAAACTCCAGTTTTATTATCAGTATACATTTCAGATAGGTGTTCTTTTTCAATTTTACCCATTCCACCTTTGTTGATATATCCACCTTGCACTTAAATTAGAATCCAGCAATCTTGTAGTCAGCACAGGTTGATAGGTGCCAAAAATACCTTGTATCATCAGAATCTATAACAGATACGTGTTTTTTGCACTTTTGCCCAGTCCAGATTTGTTCATTGAGATAGCTTGCACTTATATCTTATACAGCAATTTTATAGTCACCACAGGTGAATTGAAAGGTGCCAAAAATACCTTGTATCATCCGAATCTATAACAGATACGTGTTTTTTGACTTTGGCGCATTGCAGCTTTGTTCATTCAGATAGCGTGCACTTATATCTTATACAGCAATTTTATAGTCACCACAGGTGAATTGAAAGGTGCCAAAAATACCTTGTATCATCCGAATCTATAACAGATACGTGTTTTTTGACTTTGGCGCACTGCAGCTTTGTTCATTCAGATAGCGTGCACTTATATCTTATACAGCAATTTATAGTCACCACAGGTGAATTGAAAGGTGCCA
>JAODAL010052823.1:0-25723 GCA_025379985.1 Phyllomedusa bahiana
GGGGTTTGGGGTTTGCCAAATAATGCACTAGGCCACAATGGAATATCCTGAAAACGGCAGAATCGGGGAATCAAAAAAATTTGCTTTCCCGATCACTTTTACCGTATTCTTGTCAATAATGTATAAAAATTGAAAATCTGCAAAAAAGTGAAATTTTGATATTTCACTTCCACTTTGCTTTAATTCCTGTGAAACACCTAATGGGTTAATAAATTTCCAAAATGCGGTTTTAAAATACTTTAATGGGTGTAGTTTCTTATATGAGGTAAATTTATGGTATCTAACATTCAGGTCAATAAAAGTCACGTTAGAACTGGACTGGTCCCTAAAAAAATGTATATTGCAATTTTCTTAAAAATTTTAAAATTTAAACTACTAAATTATAAGCCCCCTAATGTCGTAAAAAAAAAAAAGACATTTAAAAAAAAAGATCCCCAAAACTACAGCAGACATATGGTAGATGCTAGTTATAAACATTTTAAGTGGAATAACTATCTGTCTTACATGCAAAAATTTTTTGAAGTTTGAAATTGGTAAATTTTTCACATTTTTCACGATAATTTGATATTTTTCACAAATAAACAATCATTTTTGGACCAAAATTTATTACTATCTTAAAGCACACTGTGTCAAGAGAAAACAGTCTCTGAATCACATGGATAGGTTAAAGTGTCAAAAAGTTATTCTCACATAAAGTGACACATGACAGATTTAAAAAATGGGGCTCTGTCAGAGAGGCCAAAACTGGCTCCGGTGGTAAGGGGTTAAAGGGGTTGTCTCACTACATCAATTCATATTACCTCAGTCCTGCTTTCTCAGTTTCACTTTTGAATTCAAGGGTGTGTTTACTGGCTTCTACTTGCCTGCTGAGGACACCAGGTCTGTAGCTTTGGCAACCAGTGCTGGCAGCCTATCAGGAGAGATCAAACAGGTCTATAGTAACCTGAGGAGCTGACACAGCCCATACAAGAGGGGATATCTAGGAATCGGTAGCACACGGTTAATGACAACATATTACAAAGTGACTTGTTTTTGCAAGATCTTTGACATTAAAAGCAATCCTTGTAGTGAGACAACCCCTTTAATGAAGTTGAGTGTAAGGAATGGGTGGTGGCCTTTGAAGGGTCTAGAAAGATGTGTGTCCCTCCCTCTCAAGTGATTTTATTTAAATAAAAATACTGCTGTAAAACAATATTCCATGTTTAATATCCCTAAATAATAGCCAAAAAATTACAAAATAATACCAAAACAAATGGTACCATACTGTTAAAGGACAAGGCCAGTATAACAAGATCAATATTACCAATAAAACTACTATAAAAGGACAAAATAACATAGCCACATGATAATCACATAGCACTGCATATCATCACTATCCTTTTACTGAATACAATCCATTATACAAAGCCCAATATTACTGCTATTCATTGTCGTCGGGATGCTCTTCTCTACATCCTGTAGGCCACAGGCCTAAGGCAGCCTAAAGCGAACAAGAGTAAGCTGTAGAGACAGGGTGATGTCACGTCATTATGCCACCAGCACCCCAATGGGCCAGTCTGAGCTTGGAGCTAAATACATAAAAATTATTAAATAAATGCAATCACTGGTACCTAATTGATAATTGTCTCAAAAAGGGTCAAGGGCCCTAAGCAGTGAAGATACAACCTGGTATTGCCTATTTTTTCCTACCTTTTATACAGTCTTGATCAAATATGATGTATGTTTTATAATTAATTAAGTTTCACATATTCCCTGCAATGTATTCATTAACACAGGTGAAGAGTCAACATTGTAGAGGACATATAGTGCGACATGTATGAATGGGGCTGCGCCAGATATCTGGTGTCTTCACAGCCCGATATCAGGCACAGCGCCGTTCATACATTTTTAAATCTCCCGCACGCCACTTTGGGGCGCATTACATAGCACACTAGAACCGTAGAGAAGCTACATATTTGTAGCTTCGCTACGGCATTTCTAGGTGCATTACAGCTGGAACAGGTAAACCACTTTCAGAGTGGTATACCTGACCCGAACTGCCGCCCGAGCACTAGAATACGCCTGATTTATGACCCGATCATACCCGAGTTCATACATCAGGCACATTAATGCCAAATTTCATGCATGTTGCCCATGAAGTATAGTTGGTGCAATACACATGATAAAAAGTAATGGACTTTTGATGTACATGTTGGATCAAGAACCAAGAATTACTTATTTGTTATTTCGGCTGTTGTTTTAGTTGTTATGATTATTAAAAGTAGAATATATACTAGCATAGGGCACAGGTTTATTCGAATTTGAAATAAAGAACCGGGGAAAAAATAGTGTTATAAAGGTCTGATGAAGGTTACCTAAGCACTTAACGGTTTGAAATATAACCTTTTAAGAGAGTTTATTACTTAACTATTCCTGCATGCTGTAGAATGATCTAATAGTGTCATGGCATTAAGAAAGGATAATGACAGGTAGTAATTTTAATGAATAAAGTTTATAAAAAGGACTGGGACCATAAAATATTAAAGCCTTGATCAAGGAAATGTCAGAGCATCTATGTTGATAGTTTGACATCATCCTTAGTATTGGGCCTTGATCTTATTTACAGTAAATAAAATATATCTAGCCTGGAAAAAGTTCAGAGACTATAAGCAAGATGAATGGAATGAAAGCCAAGAATTCCACATAAAGCCTTTGAATCCTTTATTCAAGGAAGGAAGAAGGAAGAAATATAATATGGTTGTGTGAAAAGAACAGAAAGAACAACAAAATAAATCACAAAATTACTATATTTTCTGTAATATAATTAATTCAATTATGGTAATATTGGGCAAAAATGTATGAACCTGTTTAGGTTACTATGGGCAAAAGAGTGAGTTTTAGACCTAAACAGTTTCATACATGTGGCCCATTATGTCTATATCTGTTATATATCTGTTAATTATAAATGAAAAGTGTATATAATAAAACACTCTGTCCCTCTCTCGCTATACTGTATATGTGCTGTTCTTCTAAAAGTATCATTTAGTGTACTAAAAATATTCTAAGAAGTGCCAGAAATTATATACCAACCAGTTCCAGACATAACAGAAGTAGGAGAAATCATGCACTTAGCAGCCCTGATTTTAGTACCTCAAGTGCATCCCCCATCTATTTGTCCATTACCCTTTGCTGCTGAGATCAGTAAGGTATATGCTATAGATGCAAGATATGCAGTTGCTATGGGGCTCTTAGATAAGGAATTGAACCATGTTTCATGATGGAAGGCAAAGAAGACCAGTCCATTTTTATCCTGGTTGGAAAAACAAGTACCATGTTAGGGGGCTTTTAAAATTTAGCTATGCGATCCCCTATGGACACCACAAGTTGAAATACAAACCAGTGAAGAGGTCTGTTCTCAGATTGCAAAAACTAAATCATAAATCTGCATTCTACAAACTCTTAAGCCTCCCCCCTCCAAGTGCTGGCTATAAGCATAAAGAAATTTATTATTTAACTCTTGTCATGTGTGTAGGGAAGCAGGAGAACTCCGTCTGATATAACATAGCATATAGCATATTGAATAGCTTATTCGTTTGAATTAATGTGTAATTTTTTTCCAGATTTTTAGGGCAAGAAGGGTAGGGCAACTGCAATGTGGTGGATGTTTGTTGAAACAATAATAAAAAATACTATCTACATTACTGATAGAGATGGGAGAATTGATTCTAACGAAGTGGAATTCGTTTAGAATTTCAGGAAAACTTCGGTTCTGAGCGAAGTCGAAGTTTGGGGTACTTCGCGTGAACGAAGTGTGCTTTTGATTGATAAAATGGCTGCGAGCACATGCGTTACATGGGCAAAGAACTCTGGGAGGAAGAAGGGCATAGCCTACATGGCATGTGCAGAGATGAAGCCAATCAGAGACCGGCGGGATTCTGTGACGTCACCGCACTATATAAGTCCGGGCGCGACGCTGGGAGCTCATACCGCTCACACTGTACTGATTAGGGAAGGTGCTGTCTCAGCTGCTAATAATGTCTCTTACTAAAGAACTCATTTTTATTCTGCGATTTTTTGGGGGTGTCTCAGCTTGTCTCAGAGACTGCTTCTCTTAACGTTCTAATTCTGATTTTGTGGGGTATTGGAACTGAAGTCCTGTGTGCATCCAATGCAGCTGCATATACATTTTAATGCTATCTGCTCACAACACATTGAATATCCAAGGGTTATCTAAGCCTGTTCCTGTTGGCACAGTGGCACACTGACATTCTGGAGGTGGCAAAAAGAGGAGTAGGCCACAGAGTGGCACAATGACACAGTGTGGAGGTTACGGCAGTAGCCACAGCAGCAGCATGAGGTCAGACAGTGGCACAATGACATTCTGGAGGTGGCAAAAACAGGAGTAGGCCACAGAGTGGCACAATGACAGAGAGTGGAGGTCACGGAAGCAGCAGCATGAGGTCAGACAGTGGCACAATGACATTCTGGAGGTGGCAAAAACAGGAGTAGGCCACAGAGTGGCACAATGACAGAGAGTGGAGGAGACGGTGGAAGCAGCATGAGGTCAGACAGTGGAACAATGACATTCTGTAGGTGGCAAAAACAGGAGTAGGCCATTTTAAGAAACAGCGTTTTTACAATCCAAATACCACTTCATTTTTGGTTGCTCAATTCTTTTGCGAAATTTACATCCAGGGGTTAATTAAGCATTGTTCTGCTGTTGTGGTGACTAAAAGAAACCGTCTTTTTCAAAGCCAAAAAAGACATTTTTCCTGTAGCATAATTCATAACCGAAGGTTAATTACAAGTTTTTCTCTTGCTGTGTACCGTAAAATACACGCCATTGTAACACGCTACAAAGCTGGTAGTTTTTGGTTGCTCAATTCTTTTGCGCAATTTACATCCAGGGGTTAATTAAGCATTGTTCTGCTGTTGTGGTGACTAAAAGAAACTGTCTTTTTCAAAGCCAAAAAAGACATTTTTCCTGTAGCATAATTCATAACCGAAGGTTAATTACAAGTTTTTCTCTTGCTGTGTACCGTAAAATACACACCATTGTAACACGCTACAAAGCTGGTAGTTTATGGTTGCTCAATTCTTTTACGCAATTTCCATCCAGGGGTTAATTAAGCGTTGTTCTGCTGTATTGGTCACTAAAAGAAACCTTCTTTATATCCGCCAAAGAAGCTATTTTGCCTGTAGCATAATTCATAGCCAAAGGTTAATTAAGCCTGTTTGTGCTTTTACATTCAGTAAAATACACAGTGTTTTTAAACAACACATACAAGTAAATTTTGCCTGGCCATTTGTGGAGCGCAATTTATATGCAAGGGTTACCCAAGCTTGTTACTGGGCTCATTTGGAGTCAAATACAGAGTGTGTATTTATCATATACAGATATCTTCATCAAACAGTGTCTGTACATTTTAGAACAAACAGTATGTCAGATAGAGAGGTGGCAGGCTCTTCACCTGCGAGTGGCAGTGGCACAAACATTCCTGGAGCAGGCCCAGGTCGCAGCACAGCAAGGGGACGTCGCAGCAGGGGTCACTCGGTGAGGCCACAGCTGCCGCTGTCATCTAGCGGCCGTGTGCTGACCAGCAACCCAAGGGTTCTTGATTGGTTGACTAGGTCATCCACTTCCTCCCAGATGACATCTGACAGCCCCAACCAAGAGTCGGTGGGAACGTCAGACACAACCCTTAGTTGGCATGGCCCGGGAGCGGGTCAGCGGCCCTCACCTGTCCTCAACCCGCCTCTGTCCCATCCGGTTCCCTCAGCTAGAGGTCCACTATGTGGTCTGGGCTCAGAGCCACCATATAACGAGGATGAACAATTTGAGGAGGGCAGTCAGCAGCTACTTGGCAGTGAAGAAATGGGGCCAATATCCCCTGCTTCTTGCAGTAGGCTCAAAGTATAGATGTGGAGAGTGGCATGGGAGGTCATGTTGTGAGGGATCAGCCTCTGCATACCAAGACTGGCGATGAGCCGACCGCACTTGGGAGCTGGGTGAGGCAAAGGCTTCATCATCGTCAGGAGAAGAGGGCGTCAGCTTGCGCGTCAGGCAGCGGCGCAGCCAGCAAGTGGGTTGTGTGGCCGTGAGTCAGCAGGATAGCAGCAGTGTGAGGTCGGTAGCCAAGCGGCCACAGGATAAAAAACCCGCTTCGTAGGTCCAAGAAAGTAGCGGCACAGGGGCTCAGCGAGGCAGTGGCGGAGCGTTGGCGGTAAAATCAGATACTCGGCGGTGTGGCAGTTCTTTGCTAAGACACCGGAGGAGCCGAATATGGGTATATGTAGAATCTGTAGGCAGAAAGTGAAGCGTGGCCAGGGAGCTAACGTTGGCACCACGGCCCTGCGTCAACACATGCAGTGTCACCATCCGGTGGCCTGGGAGAAACATGGCTCAGATGTGGTGGTCCATTCTGCCGCCGCAGCAACATCAGCAGCAGTGCCCAGTGGCACGCATGCCATTGCAGCCAGTCAAGGCTCCATCACCTCTGCAGAAGGGAGCTGTTTCTCTTTGAAATCATCTCCCGGTCCAGATGCTCCTGCTCCTCGCTACTCTTCGCGCCAGCAGTCGTTCAGCGAGGCAATTGCAAAGAGACAACAGTATGCGTCCAACCATCCTAAGGTGCAGAAGCTGACCGTGCTCCTGTCCAAGTTGTTGGTACTGCAGTCCCTCCCTTTCCAAATGGTGGACTCTGCACCATTCAGAGAACTAATGGCTTGTGCCGAGCCGAGATGGAGAGTTCCAAGCTATAATTTATTTTCCAAAAAGGCAGTACCAGCACTTCATAAATATGTAGAACAGAAGGTGGGCCAGTCCTTGAGCTTATCGGTTTGTTCCAAGGTGCACGGCAGCGCGGACGTCTGGAGCTGTAACTATGGTCAGGGCCAGTACATGTCCTTTACGGCCCACTGGGTGAATGTGCTTCCTGCCCAGGCACACCAACAACTTGGACAGGAAACGCCGCTTTCTCCTCCACATTGTCAAACTGCTGCTCCTGTGCCAATGTCCGCCTCATCCTCCTCCACCACCACCATCATCTCAGCCTCCACAAGTACTGCTCATTCATACCACATGTGTAGGTCACGCAGTTCTACACCTGACTTGCCTCGGCGAACGAAGTCACACAGGGGAGGAACTGCTCCGCGTCATGCAGCAAGAAATCAATGTGTGGCTTTCTCCGCGCCAACTGCAAATCGGAACCATGGTGACAGACAATGGGGAACATGGTGTCCGCGCTGCACTGAGGAGGGATGGTCCATGCGCCCTGCATGGTGCATGTGTTCAATCTGGTTGTGAAAAGGTTCCTGAAGTCTTCCACCGATCTTCAGAAGATTCTGAAAATGGCCAGGAAACTGTGCATGCACTTCATCCATTCCTACAAAGCCAGGAACACCCTCCTCGAATTGCAGCGGCAGAACGGCCTCCCCCAACACACTTTGATATGCGATGTTTCCACCGTTGGAATTCCAGCCTGCACATGTTGGACTGACTATATGAACAGAGAAAGGCCATTAACAATTTTTTGATGATCCAGACGGACAGGAGTACTCCCCTGTGTAACTTTGATGTCAGCCAGTGGCAGCTCATGCGTGACACCTGCCGTTTGCTGAGGCCATTCGAGGAGGCGATGTTATATGTCAGTCGCCAGGACTACGGGATGAATAACATCATTCCACTGCTTCATGTCCTGGAACAGATGCTGAAAAATCTGTCTGGGCAGGGGAATGGAGACGTGGCGACTACATCTCGTGGCCACATGAGTCCGGTGGGGACTGAAATGGAGGAGGAGGAGGAGGACATTTTAGCAGAAGCATTGTCTGGTGAAATGAGTGGATTTTCTACCCAGGTGACAAGAAAGGAGGAGCAGGAGCAGCTGGAGGAGGTAGATGGAGATGAGGAAGATAAGGCAGATGACCCGCAAGCACCGTGGCAGTATACAGTGGAGATGGAGGCAGGGAGCCCCTCAGAGTCACTTGTGCAGATGGCCCGCAGCATGCTGATTTGCTGGGCTAGTGACAGCCGAATGGTCAACATCCGGCAGAGGGATGAATTCTGGCTCTCCACCCTATTGGACCCTCGCTACCGGTCCAAAATGGGAGCCTTTTTCCCAGCTGCAGAGAGGGAGGACAAGCTCAAATACTATAGGGAAATCCTCCGTAGTCAGTCGGCATCGTCCCTCCACTGACAGGTCTGACCAGGGGGTTCTTCAGCGCTCACGTACTACTGCCGAGGCTGCTGGGGGAAGGTGGTGGGGTAGGAGCAGTACAGCTCCATCAGCAGCAACCTAAGTCTGGAGTCACTGATGAGCAGCTTCCTTCACCTGCCTAGTGATGAGGGTAGTCGCCAGCAGCAGCAGCAGCAGGACCTGGAGCAGTCCCTGAACCAACAGGTGGTGGCCTACTTGGACAGCACTCTGCCACCCCAGTTAGAAGATCCGCTGGACTACTGGGCAGCCAAACTTGATGTGTGGCCGCAACTTGCCGAGTTTGCAGTGGAGAAGCTGTCCTGCCCGGCCAGTAGTGTCGCATCAGAGCGGGTGTTCAGTGCGGCGGGGGCCATCATTACCCCAAGGAGAACCCGCTTGTCCACGGGAAATGTGAAACGACTGACCTTTGTCAAGATGAATCAGGTGTGGATCGGCCAGGATTTCCACACACCAATGCCTTAGGCGTCAGACTATATCAGCCATGACGCCTCACCCAAACTGTGAGAAATGAGTCTGGGTTCAAACTACCTGCCTCAGTCACTAATCTGATGTTGCCACCCGCCTGATGCCACACATCTGCTGCCAGTTTCTCCATCAGCCTACCACTATCTTTACAAGGGACTGGTATTGCCACTCACCTCCACACTCTGTCATTGTGCCACTGCCTGACCTCATGCTGCTGCTGCCGTGACCTCCACACTGTCATTGTGCCACTCTATGACCTCATGCTGCTGCTGCTGTTGCTGGTGCCTTGACATCCACACTGTGTCATTGTGACACTCTGTGACCTACTCCTTTTTTTTCCACCTCCAGAATGTCATTGTGCCACTGTCTGACCTCCTGCTGCTGCCACCGTCACCTCCACTCTCTGTCATTGTGCCACTCTGTGGCCTACTACTGTTTTGCCACCTCCAGAATGTCATTGTGCCACTGTCTGACCTCATGCTGCTGCCCCATCACCTCCACACTCTGTCATTGTGCCCACTCTGTGGCCTACTCCTGTTTTTGCCACCTCCAGAATGTCATTGTGCCACTGTCTGACCTTATGCTGCTGCTGCCCGTGACCTCACACTGTGTCATTGTGCCACTCTGTGGCCTACTCCTGTTTTTGCCACCTCCAGAATGTCATTGTGCCACTGTCTGACCTATGCTGCTGCTGCCGTGACCTCCACACTGTGTCATTGTGCCACTCTGTGGCCTACTCCTCTTTTTGCCATCTCCAGAATGTCATTGTGCCACTGTCTGACCTCATGCTGCTGCCACCGTCACCTCCACTCTCTGTCATTGTGCCAATCTGTGGCCTACTACTATTGTGCCACCTCCAGAATGTCATTGTGCCACTGTCTGACCTCATGCTGCTGCTGCCGTGACATCTACACTCTGTCATTGTGCCACTCTGTGGCCTACTCCTGTTTTTGCCACCTACAGAATGTCATTGTTCCACTGTCTGACCTCATGCTGCTTCCACAGTCACCTCCACTCTCTGTCATTGTGCCACTCTGTGACCTACTCCTGTTTTTGCCGCCTCCAGAATGTCATTGTGCCACTGTCTGACCTCATGCTGCTGCTGCCGTGACCTCCACACTCTGTCATTGTGCCACTCTGTGGCCTACTCCTGTTTTTGCCACCTCCAGAATGTCATTGTGCCACTGTCTGACCTCATGCTGCTGCTGTGGCTACTGCCGTAACCTCCACACTGTGTCATTGTGCCACTCTGTGGCCTACTCCTGTTTTTGCCACCTCCAGAATGTCATTGTGCCACTGTCTGACCTCATGCTGCTGCCACCGTCACCTCCACTCTCTGTCATTGTGCCACTCTGTGGCCTACTACTATTGTGCCACCTCCAGAATGTCATTGTGCCACTGTCTGACCTCATGCTGCTGCTGCCGTGACCTCCACACTCTGTCATTGTGCCACTCTGTGGCCTACTCCTGTTTTTGCCACCTCTAGAATGTCATTGTGCCACTGTCTGACCTCATGCTGCTGCTGTGGCTACTGCCGTATCCTCCACACTGTGTCATTGTGCCACTCTGTGGCCTACTCCTGTTTTTGCCACCTCCTGAATGTCATTGTGCCACTGTCTGACCTCATGCTGCTGCCACCGTCACCTCCACTCTCTGTCATTGTGCCACTCTGTGGCCCACTACTGTTGAGCCACCTCCAGAATGTCATTGTGCCACTGTCTGACCTCATGCTGCTGCTGCCGTCACCTCCACTCTGTCATTGTGCCACTCTGTGGCCTACTCCTGTTTTTGCCACCTCCAGAATGTCATTGTGCCACTGTCTGACCTCATGCTGCTGCTGCCGTGACCTCCACACTCTGTCATTGTGCCACTCTGTGGCCTACTCCTATTTTTGCCACCTCCAGAATGTCATTGTGCCACTGTCTGACCTCATGCTGCTGCTGTAGCTGCTGCCGTAACCTCCACACGGTGTCATAGTGGCACTCTGTGGCCTACTTCTCTTTTTGCCACCTCCAGAATGTCATTGTGCCACTGTCTGACCTCATGCTGCTGCCACCGTCTCCTCCACTCTCTGTCATTGTGCCACTCTGTGGCCTACTACTGTTTTGCCACCTCCAGAATGTCATTGTGCCACTGTCTGACCTCATGCTGCTGCTGCCGTGACCTCCACACTCTGTCATTGTGCCACTCTGTGGCCTACTCCTGTTTTTGACACCTCCAGAATGTCATTGTGCCACTGTCTGACCTCATGCTGCTGCTGTGGCTACTGCCTTAACCTCCACTCTGTGTCATTGTGACACTTTGTGGCCTACTCCTGTTTTTGCCACCTCCAGAATGTCATTGTGCCACTCTCTGACCTCATGCTGCTGTGGCTGCCGCCGTCACCTCCACACTCTGTCACTAATGTTGCCACCTGAGTTCCCAGCTTGTTTTTTTCCAGCTGTCGCTGCCATGACTTTATCAGGCTACCTTCCCGCTTCAGTTTTTTGGTCAGTTTTGCCCTCTTAAGTGCCCAGGGAATTTTATAGTGAAGCGATTCTAAGAGCGGCGGCAGTCATCTGCGTGTCATACTAAAACACAACATTGTATGAAGACCAAACCAAGCTCCCTCTGTATATTTAAGTATGGCACAACGTTCTACAGCACCCTGCAGGCTCTGTGCAGCCTGAAAATAGCTGTTTTTTTAACGTGATTCGTCCCGAAGTAATTCAGACCGAAATTAATTTTGTCGGGAAATTCGGCGAAGTGACCGAATCGAATTTTTGAGAAATTCGCCCATCTCTAATTACTGACTAATGAAGCCGAGTGCACATTTTTACTGTATTTCACATATTTTAAAATAGGCACTGAAAGGTCAGGTATAAAATACAAAAAAAGTATGCATCTTTCTCTAATCCAGCGTGATTTATGACAATAGTGGGAACTCTAATGGAAGGGGCAAATAAATTATTTACTTTTTGCTCTACCAGTCTCTGCATTGCTTACTGGACTCCTACAGCCAGCCGCCAGCGCGGCACCCTACATTGACTCATGCTTACATTCAAGAGGATTTAGTTAAAGGGGATGTATCTCTTTATCAGTTCGGCTGTTTTCTTGAAGCTTGATTTTCTCAGTTCCTGAAATCCAAGGGCGTTTCTTCCCCTCCCAGCTGGGTGTTTCTTAACTGAAGGGGGATGACATTAACCCCCCTTCGCTGTTCATGAACGTTCCCCAGTCAGTGTGCTCTTCCCACCCCTCTCTTAGTCCACATGTCATTGTCCTCTCCCTATGCAGTCTGATTTTGTAAGAGCTGTTTACATACCACAGGCCTGCATTCAGTCTAGACAGCCTTCTATGAACTCAGAGCACTGACCTTTTATCCTCTCACAGCTGGAGGTTTGTTACAGTTCAATCAAGTCTTCTATGAACTTATCCAGAGCAGCACAGATCTGTCTCCCTTCTTTGTTTACACAAGGCACCGGGGCACAATTCTGCTGTTTTCTGATTGTAGAAGCAACTTCAGTGTCAATGAGGAGCTGGTGGCTGTGCAGAGTGAAATTGTTGCCGGCTCCTTACACGCAGGACCATTAGGCACCGAGGCACAATACTGCTGTTTTCTGATTGTAGAAGCAGCTACAGTGTGAATGAGGAGTTGGTGGCTGCATAGAGTTAAATTGTTGCCGGCCCCTGATTCTGAGTGAGAGAGGCAGGAATGCGCGCTCCCGTGAATAGGACCCGGGGCCGAAGAGAATGTAAATTATTAGAGCCGGCAGCCAATAAAATGCAAGGAGGTGGGATCCGACAGACACTGGGGAACAGTGTTTACACAAAACAAGGATAAGGTAGACTGTGAAAACAAGACATCTTTGCAAATGTCATCCAATTGTAAAGTTGTTTGTTTTCACTGTCCCCTTATTCTGAAGACCATTTAATGAAATGATACAAGCCCTTTAAAGTGGTTTTCAAGAGGATTTAGTTACTAGTAAGTTTTCACTACTAAGATGTCACGGCGCACGTTTCCGCCGTGAAGCAGCAAGGCACGGTAGGGGTTAATCCCTCTAGGCAGTCGACACACCCAGGGAGAAGCCGGGCTGATGAGCTTAGGAGTGACAGCTCAGCTCCGAATCAAGTCAGAGGGTGTGTTGCACTGGCGAATAGGAGGGCTCGGAGGCCGCACCAATCGTCTGCTGGGGCGGGCTCTGGATTCCTCATTTAAACTCCCTCATTTCTCTCAGTCCTTGCCTGAGAAAGGTTTCCCCTTGCTATTTCCTGTGTTTTCTGTTGGTTTTGCTCTCCTGATTTCTGACCTCGGCTCGCTTCCTGACCTCGCCTTCACCTCCGACTTTGTACTGCGCTCCTGACTGTTTTTGGACCCCGGCTTGTTTCTGACTATTCTTTTTTATTACGTTTCTTGGCATATACGTTCCCGTACTGTGACTGACCCGGACTGTTGGACTTTGAGTTTCCTCACGGCCCTGCACTTAGCAGCGTAGGGACTGTCCCCCAGTTGGGGTCTGCCGCCTAGGGCAACACGCCACGTAGGCAGGGACAGTGGGCTGGGTGGCAGTTAGAGTCCACTGCACCTCCTCTGACGTGACATAATATTAGTCTTCAACATGAAGGCTTTTTCTAAATACATTGATCAATAGATTTGACTTAAGCCATGCGATACAAGGCTTTTAGGTGCTCTTGAGTGCACATAGGGCTCTATAGTCACCTGCATACCAGAACATGTTCTGTCATCTGATTAACTGAGTAATGTGAGAGCAGGGAGTGATGTGATCCCATAGATGAACTGAGCTATGGAAAAAACTAATTATATCTAACAAGATTAGCTTCTGTGTACAGATAAAGGCATTGTATTCAGTCCTTACAGCACACCTTGGACGACATATGTGAATAGGGCTGCACCAGTTTTCTGGTGTACTGTGATCCAAAAAGAATGTATGAAGAGGTGCACTCCAAACTTTGGTGCGATAAGGCCTTTTGTAATGTGTCAAAGACACTTTTTAGCGCGCCAGAGATTTGAGGCTTTCTGGGGAATGTCGCACCACATTCGTAGGATTAGACATATTAATAATTCATTGACGCTAAACCTAGGTGCAGAACAGTTAGAACAGCCAGACCAGATTAAAGGTGGTCTGCCTGAGCCAGAGTTGTCGTATTGGCTCTAGACTTCGCCTGTATGTATGACCTGCAGAAGAACAGGTTCATACATTCTGCAGCTTTCTACACTGCCTTAAAGCTATTTAGAACTGGCCTGTCAGCACCAAAGTTCATACATGTTGCCCCTTGTGTTTACTAAAGATAACAATCTCCTGCACTTTCAGATAGAAGCTGAATATGCTAATAACTGCCATAGAACCACCAACAACCTGAGGTGACAAAGTGAAAGAAAAGCTCTCTGTGACTCAGTGAAACAGCATGGTGACTAAACCTCTTGTGGTCATTTGATGTCCCCAAATTTTCTTATCAAAAAGTCACATGTATTCTAAAATGGTATCATTAAGAAGTATACTTCAACCCTCACTCAGGTCCATAGGTTGAAAAATAAAAAAGTAATTTGTCATAGAGAATGGCGCTGCAGTGAAAAGTTAAGAAATGGAGAATGTTTTTTATTTTTTTAAAAGTACTAAAAAATAATGAAAACCCTATATATTTATTACAGTAATTGTACAGACCTGCAGAATATAGATAACACATTTATAATGAACAGTGAACGCCATAAAAACAAAATCCCTGCAAACATAGCATAAGTATGCTTTTTTCACATTTTGGTTTCCAATGGCATCATTAAAATAACATCTTGTCCCACAAAAAATAAGCACTCATACATTACTTACAAAAAGTTAGGAATATTTGGCTTTTGCATGATATTTCAGTATAAACATAATATTGATTGTTTTTAGATTAATTAAATGAGACCATCTCATAACTCTAGATTGCACACATCCAACTGCTCAGTTTTTCAGAACGTTTTGCATAACTTGCTGATCTCTAACAAAGAGCTTAATGGCAAAATTCACAACAGTTGTTTGATCCCTGAATCACCCAATATATTTAGGGAATCAATCTGAATTGGGATTTAAACAGTCCTCCTCATCATGGTCAACAGCACATCACCATTGCGAGGCTTCAGGCAGGATGCTCTCAGATGAAAGTGGCCACTGAGCTTAGAGTGTCACAGAGTGTCATCAACAGGTTGCAACAGATATACAGAGAGACTAGAAGATTCACAGAAAGGCAAAGAAATGGACATCCTTTGGCTTCATCACACACTGATGACTGCTCCATTGTAAAAAAATTCCCTTTGCAACCGGATTATGAATGCCACACAACTGTAAGCACATTAAAGGTTGATGAGAGGCAATCAAAAGTCACATCAGACCATTTGTAACCATTTACATCAGGGTGGTCTGTGTGTTAGATGACCAGCAAGTGTACCTTACCACACCACTAGGCACAGTTTTCATCGTCTTACATGGACCAGGGAGCAACTATGATGGACAGGGACAAGTGGTCCTCAGTGCTGTTCAGTAATGAAAACTGTTCACTCCTAAATGATGGTCACCAACGATGCGGGAGACATCAAGGAGAACACTTTACATCACCCAGGTCAGGTACCTTCGTCGTTTGTCTAGCATGAAGACCTTGCTAATGTAAAAGGTCATGAATGGTCTGACATGATACTTGGGGCATTGTTTACAATAAAGTGGTCATCAGTGTGTGATGTAGTTAAAGGACATCCACTTATTTGCCTTTCTCTCTGTATCTCTGTTGTAACCTGCTGATGACACTCTGTAACACTCTAAGCTCAGTGGCCACTACTGTCTGAGAGCATTTTGCTTGAAGCCTCGCAATGGGGAGGTACTGTGGATCAATTGTAAAGTATTGTCTATGTCTCATTATATTAAAATGTGAACAGCATGATGAGGAGGACTGCTTAAATCCCAATTAAAATTTATCCCCGATTGGGGCATCAAACACCTGTTGTGAATGTTGCCATTTAGCTCCTTGTTACAGATCAGAAAGTTGTGCAAAAAGTACTGAAACATTGAACAGTTGGACACGTGCATTCTAAAGTTAAGAGATGGCTTACTTTATTTAATTAAAAAAAAAATCTAGAAATTTTATGTTAATAATGAATTTTCAGCCAAAAGCCAAATATTCCTAACTTTTTGTGAATAGTGTATGTTTGCGTAGAAAGAAAAATAAAAAAGTTTTGCTTTTGGAAGGAGGGAAGGAAAATGTAAAGAACCAAAAAATTATGACCATATGGCGGGAAGGGTTTATTAATTTTCCCTAAAGTAATAAATGGTTCAGTATTTCTCAGAATTGTTTTGCACAGCATGATATTTCCCATGATGTGCTGGGAAGGTTTAATGCCAAAGATGTCTGTGCAGCAAACTCTGTAGAAGCTGCCTGTAGTTAGAAGAGGTTGTAATGGTAGACTGGGCTAACTGGAGAAAAACATAAAAGCAAATGTCTATAATCAGAGAAGACATTGGGTCAATTGGTTTTGTTCATTCTTCATTAGATGACATATATAATTAATATTCTATTAATTTGTGCATTGTTATTTTCTCTAGACTGATTGTATGGTATCTGACCACTTCATAATTGTTGTATTCAGTCCCAGTATATGGTAATAGTTAGAGATGGGCGAATTGATTCTAACGAAGTGGAATTCGTTTAGAATTTCAGGAAAACTTCGGTCGGACCGAAGTCGAAGTTTGGGGTACTTCGGGTGAACGAAGTGTTTTCTTTTGATTGATAAAATGGCTGCGAGCACATGGCGCTACATGGGCAAAGCACCTGGTGAGGAAGAAGGGCATAGCCTGCATGACATGTGCAGAAAGGTGAAGCCAACACCGAGACCGGCGGATTCCCGTGACGTCACCGCACTATATAAGTCCGGGCGCGACGCTGGGAGCTCATACCGCTCTCACTGTACTGATCAGGGAAGGTGCGACGCGGCTGATAGCTCTTACTGAAGAATTGATTTTTATATAGCGATTTCTGTGGGGTGTCTCAGCTTGTCTCAGAGACTGTTCTCTTAATGTTCTATTTCTAATTTTTTGGGGTATTGGATCTGAAATCCAGTGTGCGTCCACTGCAGCTGCATATACATTCAATATCCAAGTGGGACTAAGCCATTCCTGTTGTATTCATTTAAAAGAAACAGCGTTTTTACAATACAAAAAACCACTTCATTTTTGGCTGCTCAATTCTAAAGCGCAATTTACATCCAGGGTTTAAATTAACGTTGTTTTGCTGGTTTGCTGACCCCAAGAAACCGTCCCTTTTTTTAACGCCAAAATATATAAATTTTTACAGTAGCCTAATTCACAAGCAAAGGTTAATTAAACTGTACTCTTGTTGTTGGCGTAAAAACACGCAATTTAACACGCTCAAAGCTACTAGTTTGGGGGTTTTCAATTCTTTGCCAATTTACCCAGGGGAAAAATTTAAGCTTTTTTTTGCTGTGTCTGACAAAAATAAACCGCTTTTTCAACCCAAAAAATATAAAAATTTTCCTGTAGCCAAAATTACAAGCAAAAAATTACAACTGATCCTTGTTGTGTGGCGAAAAAACACGCAATTGAAACACGCAAACAAAGCAACTAGTTTGTGCAGCTCAATTCTTTGGCGCAATTTAATCCAGGGTTTAACGTGTTTTGCTGGTGTGCTGACAAAAATAAACCGTCTTTTCAACGCCAAAATATATAAATTTTTTCCGGGTAGCCTAATTCACAAGCAAAAGGTTAATTACAACTGTAACTGTTGTGTGGCGTAGAAAACACGCAATTGTAACACGCACAAAGCTACATTTGTCGGCTCAATTTTTTGGGCGCAATTACATCCGGGGGTTAAATTTAAAGCGTTGTTTTGCTGTGTCTGACCCCCAAGAAACCGCTTTTTCAACGCCCAAAATATAAAAATTTTTTTCCTGTAGCCTAATTCACACACAGTGTTTTTAACGACACATACAAGAAAATTTTTTTCCGGGCCATTTGTGGAGCCAATTTATACCCAAAGGGGTTACCCAAGCTTGTTTACTGGGTTCTTTTTGAGTCAAAACAGGTTTATATTTACATATACAGATACATCATCAAAAGTGTCTGTACTTTTAGACAAACATAGCAACAGAAGGTCGGGCTCTGAAACCTGCGAGGGCAGGGCACAAAAACATTCCCGGAGCAGGCCCGGCCGCACACAGAAAGGGGGACGTCGCAGCAGGGGTCACTCTTTGGGGCCACAACTCCCCCTGTCACTAGCGGCCGTGGGTTTTTCATCCTTTTTCCTCCCAGATGACATCTGACTACCCCCCACCAAAAGTTGGTGGGAACCTCAGAAAAACAACCCTTAGTTGGCGGGCCCCGGGAGGGGGGTCGCGCCCCCCTGCCCCAGCCCCCCTTTGTCCCACCGTTTCCCTCACCAGAGATCTACTATGTGGTGGGGGCTCAGCGCCACTATAACGAGGATGAACAATTTGAGGAGGGCTCAGCAGCACGGGCATGAAAAAATGGGGCCAATATCCCCTTTTCTTGCAGTAGCGGCAAAGTAAGATGTGGAGGGTCATGGGACGTCATTTGTGAGGGTCACCCGGGATACCAAAACCGGTGATGAGGAAGCAGTGACGATGAAACACAATAATGATGAATAGCCGCCGCACCTTTGGGGACCGGGGGAGGGAAGGGCTTCACACGTCAGGGGAAGAGGGTTTAGCTTGCGCTCAGGGGACAGCGCAGCCAGCAAGAGGGGCGGGGGGCCCCTGAGCAGCAGGATAGCACAGTGTGAGGTCGGGAGCCAAGCCCACGGGGTAAAAAACCCCTTTGCAGGTCCCCAAAAAAGTAGTTCAAGGGGTTCACGAGGCAGCGGTGGCAGTATCACCAGTGCGGGGTTGTTGGCGGAAAATCCGATACCGCGGGGTGGCATTTTTTTGCTAAACACCGGGGGAGCCGAAATGGGGATATGTAAAAAACTGTGGGCAGAAAGGAAACGTGGGCCCGGGGCTAACGTTTGCCCACGCCCCGTCAAAAACAGAGCGTCACCAACCGGGGGCCGGGGGAAACTGGCCCAATGTGGTGGCCATCCTGCCGCCGCAGCAAAAAGCACAGGCCCCGCCCAGGGGACCATGCCATTGCAGCCAGTCAAGGCTCCACCCCTCTGCAGAAGGGACTTTTTTTTCTTGACATCATCTCCCTCCAGATTCCCCTCCTCCTACTCATGGCGCCACAGGTCTTCAGCGGGCATTGCAAAGAGACAACAGTATGCGTCCCCAACCACCTAAAAGGGGCACAGCGACCGGCCCTTCCAAGTTGTTGGAAATTGCAGTCCCTCCCTTTCCAAATGGTGGACCTGCACCATTCAAGAACTAATAGCTTTTCCGACCGAGATGGAAGTTTTCCCAAACCAATTTTTCTTTTCCCAAAAAGGAGTCCAGCACTTCAAAATATGTAGAACAGAAGGTGGGCCATCCTTTAGCTTTTTGGTTTGTTTTCCCAAAGGGGCACGGCAGCGCAGACGTCTGGACTGTAACGTGGTCAGGGCCCTACAGTCCTTTTTAAACAGCCCACTGGGTGAATTCTTCCGCCCAGGCACACCAACAACTTGGACAGGAGACGCCGCTTTCTCCTCCACTTGTCAAAAGCTGCACCTGCCCAATGTCCGCCTCCTCCTCCGCCACCACACCACCATTCAGCCTCCACAATACTGCTCCATCATACCACATGTGTAGGCACAGCGGGGTTCCCCGCAGTTCTACACCCCGGGTTGCCTCGGCAAACGAAGTCACACAGGGAGGAACTGCTCTGCGTCATGCACAAGAAATCGATGTGTGGCTTACTCCGTGCCAATGCCAAAACGGAAAAAGGGGCACAAAGGGGAAAGGGAACATGGTGCCCCCGCCACCGAGGAGGGGTGGGCCGCCCCTGCATGGCGCACGGGCAATCTGGGTGAAAAGGGCCTAATCTTCCACCGATCTTCAGAACATTCTGAAAATGGGCCCGGAAACTGTGCATGCACTTTATCCATTTTGTACAAAGCCAGGAACACCCCCCTCAGTTGCAAAACGGCGAAAGGCCCCCCCCCAACACACTCTGATATGCGATGTTTCCCCCCTTGGAATTCCACCTCACATGTTGGACCAACTTATGAACAAGAAAGCCTTTTAAAATTTTTTGATATCCAGCAGACAGAATACTTTTTAGTCAGCCAGTGGGAGCCCCTCCGCACCTGCCGTTTTTTGAGGCCCAAAACGGGAGGCGACGTTATTTGTCAGTTGCCGGACACGGGATGAATAAACCCCATTCCACTCTTCATGTCCTGGAACAGATGCTGAAAAAACGTCTGGGCAGGGGATGGAGACGTGGCGACTACATCTCGGGGCCCCATGATCCGGTGGGGACAAAAAGAGGAGGAGGAGGAGGAGGATATTGGACAGAACATATCTGGGAAAAAGAGGGATTTTCTACCAGGGGACAAGAGAAGGGCAGGGCAGCTGGAGGGGTGGGTGGAGATAAGGGAAAACGGGCAGATGACCCCCAAGCACGTGGCATATACATGGGAAAGGAGGCGGAGCCCACGGAGTCACTTGTGCAGAGGCCCGCACATCTTATTGCCGGGCATGACACCGAATATTCAGCATCCGGCAGAGGGGTGACTTCGGGCTCCCACCCTTTTGGGCCCCTCGCTACCGGTCCAAAAGGGATTTTTCCCCTTTATTGAGAGGGAAGACAAACTAAAACTATGGGGAAATCCCCCATAATCAGTTGGCCGCCCCTAGTGCGGCTCGTCCCTCCCTGACGGGTCGACCGGGGGTTCCTCAGCGCCCACGTACTACTGCCCGGGGCGCGGGGGGAAGGGGGGGGGGTGGGAGCAGTACCAGCCCATCATAAAAACCAAAGTTTTGGAGTCCTGATGAAGCTTCCTTCACCCGCCTAGTGAGGAGGGCCGCCAGCAGCACAGCAAAAGCAGCAAGGACCGGAGCAGCCCCCTGAACCAACATTTTTGTGGCCAACTTGGGACAGCACTCGTCACCTCATTAAAAATCCCGGACTACGGGCACCAAACTGAGTTGGCCGCAACTTGCCAATTTGCAGGGGAGAAGCTGTCCTGCCCGGCCAGTATTGTGGCATCAGAGGGGGGTTGTTCACGGGGGGGGCCCTCGTTCCCCCCAAGGGAACCCGCTTGTCCACGGAAATGGGGAAACGACTGACCTTTGTCAAGATAATCAGGCGTGGACGCCAGGATTTCCACCACCAAGACTTTAGGCTCATCGGTTCAAACTCCCTTTCCTCAGCCACTATTCTGACCCCGCCACCCCCTGATGCCACACATCCTCTGCCATTTCTCCACGCCTACCCCCACTTTACCAGGGACTGGTATTTCCACCCCCTCAACACTCTTCATTG
The DNA here is from genome assembly GCA_025379985.1 of Phyllomedusa bahiana. Lineage (NCBI taxonomy): Eukaryota > Metazoa > Chordata > Amphibia > Anura > Hylidae > Phyllomedusa > Phyllomedusa bahiana. Next base: position 21,056 of record JAODAL010052823.1, read on the forward strand.
TGCCCCTCTATGACCTCATGCTGCTGCGCGTTGCTGTTCCGGACATCCACACTGTGTCATTTTGCCACCTCTGACCTCATGCTTTGCTCCTGCCCCGTCACCCCCAAATCCTGTCATTGTGCATCCTTTTTTTTTCCACCCCAGAATTTTTCATTGTCCACTGTCGACCCATGTTCTGCTGTGGGTGCTGCCATGTCCCTCCCCATGGGGGTATTGTGCCCCTGCCTGACCTCAAAGCTGCTGCCGCCCGTGACCCCGCTCTCAGTCATTGGCCACTTTTTTGTCTTCCTCCTGTTTGCCACCTCCAGAAAGTCATTGTGCCACCTCTGACCTCATGCGCTGCTGGACCCTGCCGTGCCCCCCACTGTGTCATTGTGCCATGTTTGCCACCTCCCAAAAGTCTTGTGCCAGCCTACCTTTACTGCGCGTTTGACCCACACGTGTGATTGTGCCCCTCTGTGGCCTAATACTGTTTTGCCCCTCCAGAAGTCATTTTTGCCCTTCTGACCCCATTCTGCTCGTGGCTGCTGTCATGCCTCCACACTGTGTCATTGTCCACGCCCGACCTCATGCTGCTGCCGCCGTGACCTCCGCCTTTTCATTGTCCATTCGGCTTTCCCCCCTGTTTTGCCACCTCCAAATGTCATTTGCCCTCCCGACCCATCTCTGCTGTTTGACCTCCACCTCATCAAAGTGCCCTCGTGGGCCCACCTTTTTTGCCCCTCCAAATGTCATTGTGCCACTGCCAACCTCAGCTTCTGCCGCCGTGACCTCCCCTCTCAGTCATTGTGCCATTCTGTGGCTACCACCTGTTTTGCCACCTCCAGAATGTCTTGTGCCACTCCCCACCCCATATTTCTGCTGTTTGACCTCCACTCTCAGTCTTATGCCCCTCGTGGCCTATCCTTTTTTGCCCCCTCCCAAAAGTCATGTGCCACGCCTAACCCCCTTCTGCCGCCGGACCTCCCCTCCAGTCATTGGCCATTCTGTGGCTTTCCCCCTGTTTTCCACCCCAGAAGTCATTGTGCCATGCCCCCCCCCACCTCATACTGCTGCGGTTACCTCCCTCTCAGTCATTGTGCCACCTTTCCCCAGTCCTGTTTTTTTCCACCTCCAGAAATTTATTGTGCCCTGCCTAACCTCATGCTTCTGCCGCCGTACCCCCGCTCTCAGTTTGGCCATTCTGTGGCTTCCTCCTGTTTTTTCCCCTCCAGAATGCAGGCCACTCTCGACCTCATCTGCTGCTGTGACTCCGCCGTCCCTCCACACTGTGTCATTTGCCACACTGTGGCCTAATCTGTTTTGCCACCTCCAGAATGCATTGTGCCACGCCTACTTGTACGCGCTGTTGTGACCCCTACACTGTGTGAATTTTTGCCCCCTCCTAGGGCCCAATACTGTTTTTGCCACCTCCAAAAGTCATTGTGCCACTTTCTGACCTCATGCTGCTGCGTGGGTGCGTCATGTCCCCCACACTGTGTCATTGGCCACTGCCTGACCTCATGCTGCTGCCGCCGTGACCTCCCTCTCATCATTTTGCCCTTCTGTGGCTTTTCCCCCTGTTTTTCCACCCCAGAAGCCCTTGGCCACGCCCGACCCCATACGCTGCGTTTGACCTCCACTCTCAGTCATTGTGCCACTCTGTGGGCCCATCCGTTTTTGCCACCTCCAGAATGTCATTGTGCCACTGCCTAAACCCCATGCTTCGCCGCTGTGCCTCCCTCTCTCTTGTGCCATTCTTGGGTTCCACCTGTTTTGCCACCTCCAAATGTCATTGGCCACGCCCACCTCATATTTTTGCTGTGTGACCTCCACTCCAGTCATTATGCACTCTTGGGCCAGTCCTGTTTTTCCACCTCCAGAATTCATTGTGCCACGCCTAACCCCTGCTTCTGCCGCCGTGACCCCCCGCTCCGTCATTTTGCCCTTCTGTGGGTTCCTCCGTTTTGCCACCTCCCCGAATGTCCCTTGTCCACGCCCCACCTCAACTGCGCTGTTGTGACCTCCACCTAGTCATTTTGCCACTCTGGGCCTAGTCCTTTTTTGCCACCTCCAAATTTATTGTGCCACTGCCTAACCTCATGCTTCTGCCGCCGTGACCTCCCTCCCCCCCCCCCATCATTGTGCCCTTCGTGGCTTTTCCCCCTGTTTTGCCACCTCCAGAAATTGTGCCACTCCTACCTCATCTGCGCTGTTGTGACCTCTACACGGTTATTTGCCACGGGGCCCAATACTGTTTTTTCCCCCTCCAAATGTATTGTGCCCCTGTCCCGACCTCATCTGCTGCTGTGGCTACGCCGTTCCCCCCACATGTTCATTGTCCACTTTCTGCCTCAACTGCTCGTTTTTGCGCCGTGTCCTCCACATGTGGCATTGTGCCACTGCCTGACCCCATGCGCGCCGCCGGAACTCCGCCTCAGTCTTGGCCATTCTGTGGGTTCCTCCTGTTTTCCACCTCCAGAATGTATTGTGCCACTCCTGCCTCATGCGCTGTGGGTGCCGCCGTCACCCCACACGTCACTAATTTTGCCCCCTGAGGGTCTCAGCTTGTTTTTTTTTCCCGCTTTTGCTGGCATGACTTTTTTCAGCTACATTCCCGCTTATTTTTTGGGCATTTTGCCCCCTTAAGTGCCCAGGGAAAATTTTTTATGAAGCGATTTTTAAAAAGCGGCGGCAGTCATCGCGTGTCATCTAAAAACAACATTGTAGAAACCAAAACCCAACTCCCCCTCATATTTAAGCTGGCACAACGTTCTAAAGCACCCTGCAGGCCTGTCAGCCTGGAAATGCTGCTTTTTAATGCGATTCGTCCCAGGTAATATGGACCGAATTTATTTTTGTTGGAAAATTCGGCGAAGTGACCGAATTGAATTTTTGAGAAATTCGCCCATCTCTAGTAATAGTAGTATTCATATATTGTTGTATATTCAGCAACAGTATAGAGGTATTAGTCACTGTATGGTGGTGTTATTTGTTCACGATATGCTCGAGCTTGAGAAAGGGGGCGGAGGTCCCTCGAAACATTGCATCCGTGGAGCGTTCGGCTGGTGTGTCCACACTACTCCTCCTAAACCATAGCGTCGCACAACGTATTATAAGGTATTTACCTATTTTTATGACTACTTATGCCTTTAGTCTGAAATGGACTGCTCATATTGAAAGCCTGAAAACTGAAAAGGTTTGGCTGTATATCTGTTGATATGGAATAAAAAGATAAACAAGTTATTCAGTAACGAATGGGTCTGATTTTCTATTATGCTCATTTTCATTTTACACAGCTCAGAGGGGAGTAAGCACAGAGTGTAGTCAGCCAATCAAAGCACAGGGGGTGTGTCCGGCCCAGGTGGCATGTTCCAACAGGGCCAAACTAAATATCAGGCAGCCAATCACAACAATGGGTGTGTGTCCTGACCTCAGGCTGCTGATTTAGCTCTAGACACACAGATTTGATCATATCTGCTATACTAAATGATTTAGGTAATGCAAACCAATTGCAAAAGTGCTTATTTTTACTGTGCCCATCATTACAGATATGAAATTTGAAGCGAGAAAACTCCTTTAATTTTACTAAAATGGGGGTTTAAGTTTATTCATTGTACATAGTAATTATGTGAAAGTAGGGCTTATCTGTATATATAGAGTACATAAGTTTTCGGAAAACACATACTTCACCACTGAACACCAGGACTTAGAATTGGGATTTCCATTTATCAATTATGCTGCGACTAATTATTTCTGTGGAGTCACAATTGATAATCAATAATAAACTGTTGTTTTATACTTGATCTTCTCCTTCATTAATTACCATGAATTTCCTAGAAACAAGAGACACATGATGAAATTGGCCTTTAATAGAGAAAAATCAGACTTACCATCTAGGGCAAGCATTTATTGTAAATAAACCCGCAAAAAAAGAATACTTTATTAGCAAAAAAAGAAATTACAAGAATAAAAAGTAGACCCCAACCATTGTTTTCTAAGACAAAACCAGATGATTTTCCATGTTAGCATATAGATCACAATTCTTGTTTTTAGATTTAAATATTCCATGGCTGAAAACATTCTCCCAGAGCAAATACCACCTACATCTGAGATATCACTTGAAATATTAAAAATCTGGCACAGTTAAAAACTGTAACCTGAAGTATGAAAAAGGCTTGGGAATCAGATTTACAGACCACAACAAGGCCATTATATGACTTAACATGTGAAGCTAACTTAATAGATCCCGCGTTCATGGAAAATCCAGTTCCCAATAGAAAAGCCACATCTTGTAGATTATTTTGAACAAATATTCACACCAAATATTACCATGTTATGGCATAAAACAGATCTATTTCTACCTTTAGTTTTTTACATCTGTACATATATTGTTTGCTTTTTAATATACAGTGTCAAAAATTGCTGTTGGATCATGCCGCCTCAATGACAAATTTGGTTTGACAAACAACTTTCTTTAGTTCTTTTACATGCTTTCTAAATCAATTCACACTATGGATTTTTGCAAAGCCAATCTCTGCTAATATACAAAGGAAGCATGCCCTTTTAAAAAAGTAAAGTATAAGTCACTTTAAACTCTGGCATCTTGTTATCTAACCGTAAACATGCAAAGTATAAATACATTAAAAAAAACACAATTTTATCACTTTCATGAAAAATAAACAGTTT
>JAODAL010052824.1:0-25722 GCA_025379985.1 Phyllomedusa bahiana
TTAATTTCTCTGCCTTAACCTCAAATACTCCCCTCAGAAAACCTCCGCCCCCTCACAGGTCCTTCTTCTCTGCTCTCCTCTTATCACCTCCTCACATAACCGTCTCCAAGACTTCTCTCGTGCTTCCCCCACACTGTGGAGCTCACTGCCCCAACACCTCAGACTCTCCCCCTCTCTCACCGGCTTCAAACGTAACCTGAAAACCTACCTCTTCAGGATTGCCTATAACCAACATTAACCGTGTTGCACTGCTCTGCCCCACAAACATGTCTGCCCCCCACCTTCTGTCTCTTCACCCCTTCCCTGTAGATTGTAAGCCCTCGTGGGCAGGGACCTCTCTCTCTCTGTACCAGTTGTTAGTCACTTATTGTCACTTTGTAATTGTTCGACCAATGTTATTAATGTACCTGCCTGAAATGTACAGCGCCCTGGATTCAAGGGTGCTCCAAAATAAATGATAATAATAATAATTAAAGGGCTTAGAAATGTTTTAATAATTTTCACATTTTCAAGAAAATTTGCAATATACATTTCTCGCCAATGTCATTGGGGGACCCAGCACCTTGGGTATAGGCCCTTGCCCTAGGAGGCGGACACTAGGCGGATAGCCTATATCCCTCCTGCTGACGCCAGGCTGATCAGTTTTTCAGCCTAGTGTCCGTAGGAGGCAGACGCTGCTCTGCAGCTCTACGGAGTTTATTTTTCTTTCCTTTGCAGGAGGTGATTGAGCATCCAGCTCTCACCTGTTGGAAGGTGATTGAGCGCCTGGCTCTCACCTTGTGGAAAGGTCATCGAGCATCTGGCTCTCACATATCAGGGGAGCCGTCAGCGCGTAGTTGTACCGTGACGTTGTCCCCCCTGAGGGTGTCAGGAAACCAGTCAGTTCTTTAGCTGGCTGGCCTTCCTTTTCACTGCTCACCCGTCCCCACCTGCCGCCTCTGCGGCCTTTTTATGGATGCTGGTAGCCTCACCTCTGGGTGCATGGTACCGAAGGGGTGATGCTGCGACGCCTGAAGACGTCGGATTGGTGAGTACCAAGACTTCCTCCGTTTTGGGGGTAGTTGGGTTTTTTTTTTTTTTTTAGTTTCCGTGTAGTGGTTAGGAGGGCCGCGTTGTCCTTTTCCCCGGTCTTGGGGGGGGAGGGAGGGCCTCCCAAGGGGTGGGAGCGCGTTCTTCCCGCTTAGCCGGAGCTGGCACTGGGCAGCGGGCATGTTGGCCTGCTGCGTCAGCGTTCAGTCAAGCATTTTTCCAGACGTTTTTGCCCGGCGTGCTGGGCTTTCCAGAGGCAGGAGCACTTGTCCCCGCTTAACCATAGCTGGCATTAGGCAGCAGGGCATGTTTGGCCTGCTGCGCCGGCGTTTGGGCAACCATGCAGTACCGCACGTTTGGGCTTGGCACTGGCTGCTGGGGGGGGGGGGGAGGATGGGCCTCACAGGGGCTGCGGGTGTTTTTTTACCCGCTTCCTCGGCTCTCCAGTGGTGTTCCGGCGGCCGCGCCACGGCCAAATGTTCAAATTTAGCCCCCGGCTTCCGGAGCCTTAGAATGAGGGGTTAAAACCCCCCCCCGCATGCAAAGCTGTGGCGACTTACTTCGCCTGTGCCCGTTGCCACAAGAAATTCCCTTGCGGCCAGTTCAGTGCCCTTTGTGCTCTTTGCGCTGCTCTTCAGCCGACCGCGGGGCCTGACACCTCCTGTCAGGAGTCGGTGGCCCTGGAATGGATAAAGGCTCTCTCACTAGCTGTGGGCAACCTGGCCCGACTGTCCCAGGTTATGGTTTCGGTCATAGAGCGCATGCCATCCCTGCTCGCTGCCCAGCCTAGCACCTCCCAGGGTCCAACGCCTGACGCAGCCCATATGGAGGAATGGCAGCAGAGGTCCAAGCCCTTACCTGGACTGTCAGAGACTCCCTTCATCTTACTCCCAGGAGGATGTCTCCTTTAAGCGCAGCAGGCGGCAGTGTTTGGTGTTCCCTACGCACCCGGAGTTTGAGGAGCTGATTGCCAGGGAATGGAAACATCCTGACAGGCGTATGTTTCCTGCTAAACGGCTTAAATGCGCTTTGTCCTTTTCCGGAGGACACCCCAGTCACCCGGCTCTCGAAATCTATGGCCATCCTTGTCTCGGACGCGGCAGTCCTTGGTGACAGCACAGACAGGCATCTTGACGGGTTTTTTAAGTCTGTCTTTGAGGAGGCCGCCGCAGCCCTGCGATCTGCATTTGCGTCGTCATGGGCCAGCCTGCATGGTCTGGTCTAAGCTGGAGCTTCCACAGAAGAGTTGTTAGGTCTCGCTTCCCAGCTTTCAGGCGCTTCGAAGTTTCTGTGTGACACTTCGCTTGAGTCAGCCTGTTTAGTGGCTAATGCGCCGGCCAATACGGTGGCCATTTGCCGCTCCCTGTGGTTGAAATCTTGGTCGGTGGATGCAGCCTCCAAAAAGTTATTGGTAGCTCTTCCGTATGTTGGCGGTAAGCTTTTTGGGAAGCAGTTGGACGAGTTAGTTTCAGGAGCCACGGGAGGTCGAAGCACAGCTGGCACGGCGCCATTCGCTTAAAAAATGCGTCCTTTTTCAGCCCTTTCAGAACTTTTCGTACTGGCCGGCCGCGGGGAGGGTCCCCTATTCCTCGGGGACTAAGTGCTCCTCAGCCAGACCAGCTTTGTCCTGGCGAGCTCGCAGAACGCCCAAGGGTGCTTCAGCCGAGCCGTGTTTGGTTTGAGGGTTTACCCCCACCCGAAAATTTGTCTCGGGTGGGGGATTGTCTCCTCTAGTTCCAGGAGATCTGGCAGGCGCAGGTTGACGATGCCTGGGTCCGCAAGATTATCACTTCAGGATACAGGATTCACTTCAGTTCACCTCTCCCAACACGTTTTCTTCTTTCCCGCCCGCTTCCCCGACTCGGGCGTCAGCTTTTATTCTGGCAATCCGCACCCTCCTCCTTCAAGGAGTGTTTTTGCTGGTCCCCGAGCATATTCTGGGTTTTTACTCAAACCTTTTTATGGTCCCCAAAAAGGACGGCTCAGTGAGGCCGGTGGTGTTGGATCTCAGGAGCTCAACCGGTTTGTGCAAGTTCTCAGTTTCCGCATGGAGTCGCTTCGGTCGGTGATAGCCTCACTGGAGCAGAACGAATTGCTGGCCGCCATAGACATCAAGGACCCTTATCTGCCGTTCGGCCTCGCAACTGCACCAAGGGTCTTCACAAAGGTTTGGGCACCCCTGATGGCGATTCTTCGCGTCAGTGTCGTGACCGTTATCCTGTATCTGGACGACCTCCTAGTGAAGGCTCCTTCTCGTCGCGCCTGTCTGGACAGCATCAGGATCACCCTAGACACCTTGCTGCTCTTCGGGTGTGTAGTCAATTTCGACAAGTCATGTCTGATGACATCGCAGAGGATGGAATTTCTGGGGATGATTCTCGACACTCAGGTGAGTGTTTCTTCCACCAGGGAAGATCCAGCAGCTGCAGTCAGATGTTCCACTACTTCTGAATCACGCCCCATATACCCTTCGGACTTGCATGCGGCTTCTCGGCAGGATGGTGGCTGCCTTCGAGGCTGTGGCCATTGTACAGTTTCATTCTCGCCCTCTGCATCGGGCGATTCTGTCTCGGTGGGATGGGTCTCCAATGACCCTGGACACAACGGTGCGTCTGCCACCCCGGGTATGAGCCGAGCTGGGCTGGGGGTTAACCTCCCCTACGTTGCAGCAGGGGAAGTATTTTCAATCCCCACAATGGCTGATCATCACCACGGATACCAGTACATCGGGGTGGGGCGCAGTCTTCGGCTCTCGGACGACTCAGGGTCGCTGGTGCCGCACGGAATCCGGCCTTCAGATCAATGTTCTGGAGCTCCGGGCCATTTTCCTAGTGCTCTCGTATTGGTCCCCCTTTTTTCATATATCTCAATACAGTCAACAATGACTTTAATTAACATATTGAGCAAAAATTAAAAATAAATACTCATATTGTCTGTATTTAACATGTTGGTGAGAAATAATGAAAAGTAATAAACATATATCTGCTTCCATATATTTTCTATTTTCTCCCCTTTAACAATCCGACCCTCCCCAACCAATTCCGTAAACTACCCCGTGTGCATTCTATTGACTCAATATATCGATCTCCAATCTACCTAAGTTACCTCTCAGTTTTTCCTTCAGTTAGTATTCTGAATATTTGAAGGGCTCCACAAGTTCCCTCACCTCCAAATCTGTAAACACTTTAGAAATAAATGGTTTCCATTTTGTAAAAAATGCTTTTGCGTTTATATCTTTGTCTCTCTCGGCGTCTAACTTCTCTATAAAAAACATTTGCTTGAATCAGTCTATCATCTCCTCCACTGCCGGTACTGATGGTTTAATCCAATGACGCAATGCATCGTTTTACTGCTAAAAGTAATACATGAATTCCTTTGTCAGTCAACAATGCCTCCCTTTCTTCATTCTTCTGTCCCTTTTTCACAATAAAGTGAAATATAAAGCATTGCGGAGACAAAGGAATGGTTACATTCCAAATATCCCTAACTGAATCCTGAATCTTCCTCCATAAGTTTTCAATTTCTGGGCACGACCATAAAAAATGAAAAATATCTGCTTTTTCCTCGTGACATTTTGGGCATTTGGTCCAATATTGAAGGTTGTTTTTGTATGGAATATCGAACGCATATATCGCCTTGTGCACTATTCTAAACAGTAGCTCCCGCCATTAGACATTCACTGTAGCTTGTTTTACTGTTTCCAACCCTCTCGAAATCTTCCTAGATACAGTCATATGAAAAAGTTTGGGCACCCCTATTAATGTTAATCATTTTTACTTCTAAATATTTGGGTGTTTGCAACAGCCATTTCAATTTGATATATCTAATAACTGATGGACACAGTAATATTCCGATTGAAATGAGTTTATTGTACTAACACAAATGTGCAATATTAGTTATTAGATATATCAAATTGAAATGGCTGTTGCAAACACCCAAATATTTAGAACTAAAAATGATTTAGATTAATAGGGGTGCCCAAACTTTTTCATATGACTGTATATCATTGTCTTGTAATTAATTTTCCAAGCTCTTGAACATGGAGACCACCACCACTTCCGAATCCTTTTTGTGAAGGATATGATAGATCTGTGATAAGAGACCCCTGGACCCCCTGATATTACGTAAATCTCTGAACTCCCCTGTTTCACCCAGAGACCGAAGATTGAACACATTTGCCCTACAAAAGTTCCTAATTTGTATAAATTGAAATATTTGCTGTTGCCCTAAACCAAATTTCTCGTTAATTTGATCCCACAACATCAGTGTCCCCTCCTCCTCTGGCAAGATGTCCTTTCGTTTATAAATACCCCTTTCTTTCCACCTTCGAAATAGCTTATTTTCCATACCTGCTTGAAACATAGGTGTTTCCCATAAGGGTAAAAAGGATGAGATATGCATAGGTCTTTTAAAAAGTTTTCTAATGTGTCTCCACGTTGCTAGAGTGTCCTTTAGTATTACACTTTGCTTAATCTCTGTGGGATGTTACCTGTACGGCATATGTAACAGGGCATCAAGTGGAAGTGCTAACTGTTTCTCCAATTCCAAATTAGAGAAGAGATTTGTTCCATTAATCCAGTCTCTGATATGCCTCCACATTGCTGCAAGGTTGTATAATCTAATATTAATTGAGCGCCCCCATGTCCTTTTCCCGACATCAATTTCTTGTACCCTATCCTTGGTTGCTTGCCCTGCCATATGAATCTGGTAAATGCCGCTCGTAAAGTATTGCTATCCTTGTGCTTAAGTAGAACTGGTAGGTTCTGCAGCGGGTATAATAGCCGCGCAAAACTTACCATTTTGATAAGCTGTATTCGGCCGAAAAGTGATAGCGGGAGATCCTTCCACTTATCTAATTCCGTCGTTATCTTCGCGATCAGTGGCGTATAATTAAGGTTATAAATCATAGAGGACCTATATCCTATTTTGATACCTAGGTATGTTAAATGGGATTTAACTCTCTACTCCTATCTCTTTTTGCCGGATGTCCCCTTTAATGCCCAACTGTAGTAACTGTAATTTTTTCCCGATTTACCTTAAAACCCGGAAAGGATCCAAAATCTTCCATCTCCTTTAAAACCCGCTCTACCTGGGCCCTAAGGTTATTTAAAAACAACATATCATCTGCAAAACAGACCAACTTCATTTCCTTTTCTCCCACTGATATCCCCTGGTACAACCTTGAATTGATTAGGTGTCCCGCTAGAGGCTCTAAGGCCAAATTAAATAACAAGTGTGACAATGGGCAGCCCTGTCTGGTACCTTTATGTAAGAAGATGGGGGGGACAAAAAGCCCGGAGTATTTACCCTTGCCTGTGGTATACTGCACATTGCGTCAAGATAATCCCTGAATAGACCTACAATCCCTATCTTGTCAAAGATCATATTAAGCCACTTCCAGTTCACGGTATCGAATGCTTTTTCAGCATCGATTGCTAAGAGGGCTGGGTTATATTTATCTATCCTATTCCTTTCCACTGCTTCTAGGGTCGTCAGCACAGACCCGATGTTTTTAACCCCTGATCTAACCTGGATAAATCTCATTTGGTCTTCCCCAACCAGTTTTGGCATTAACCCCGCTAGTCTGTTGGCCATAATTTTAGAAAATATTTTTATATCCTGATCAATTGGTGATATGGGGCGGTATGATTCGGGTTTGATTGGGTCCTTCCCTGATTTGAACAATACTTTAATATATGCTGTATTCCCTGACTGTAACATTGTATTTTTTTCAACGATATCTCCAAACACCTGTTTCAAAGTAGGAGTCCACTCTCCCTGCAATATTTTGTATATTTCCCCTGGTAGGCCATTAGGCCCTGGGGCCTTATTGGGTGGGAGCTGACCTATTACTTCTCTAATTTCCTCTTCCTCAACTTCTGCGTTTGAGTATTCTATCTTGCTCTGATAGAACAAGGATATTCCGTAAAAAACTTTGACCTTTTAAATTATCAGCTCCCGCTTGAGTGTAGAGGTTATTATAGTAGTCCCGCAAAATATCATTAATTTCATTGGGTCCCTTTTTCAGTTCCCCTGAGTTATTGTTAAGGGCAATAATGTTTGTAACTCCTCTCCTTCCTTTAACTAAACCAGATATCAGCTTTCCTGCCTTGTTCCCAAATTTGAATAAAGATACTTTAAGCTGATCGTAGCGTAACGATTCAATTCTCTTTTGTTGGAGATCAAATAACACTTTAGATGAGATCCATTTCTTTTTATTTTCTTCTGAAGGATTTGATAAAAATGTCGTGTCTCAGCCTCTCGGTGGCCCTATTAAAATTCTGTCTCACTTTTTTCTTTTTGGCTTCCATATTTTAGTCTTGAGAAAAGACGGCTTCGGGGGGACATGATTAATTTATATAAATATATACATGGTCCCTACAAAAAGTATGGGGAAAAATTATTTCAGGTGAAGCCCCCTCAAAAGACAAGGGGACATTCCCTTCGACTAGAGAAAAAAGGATTTAATCTCCAGAGGAGAAGAGCGTTCTTCACTGTAAGAACTGTAAATCTGTGGAATAGCCTGCCTGAGGAGCTGGTCACGGCAGGAACTGTAGAGAGTTTCAAGAAAGGCTTAGATACTTACCTGGACCTCAAGACTATTAATGCGTACGTAGCTAGGTAAAATTCTGGATCGTGGCCGTGGCGGCTCTGGGGTCAGATATAGGGTCCTATACTTGGAGCAGGTTGGTTCTTGCCTTGTTGGTTTCGGGGCATTAACCAGTGGAGCTCCTGGGCTTTAAGTCCTTGTCTCTCTCCCTCACCCACATTTTCCCCACCCTTGGTTGAACTCGATGGACATGTGTCTTCTTTCAACCTACTAACTATGTAACTATGTAATATATGCATATATATGACTCTCCCTCGGAGTACCGCCTTTCCTGTGTTTCAAAATAAACTAGGGGAGTCCATATGTATTCTGTTATCCTGTTGATACTCTCTCCATCACTGAATTAATAATTCTTTAACCCCTTAAGGACCCAGACAGTTTTGGCCTTCCAGCCCTGTTTTTGAAATCGGGCATGTGTCACTTTATGTGAGAAAAACTTTTTTACACTTTTACCTATCCATGTGATTCAGAGATTGTTTTCTCGTGACACATTGTGCTTTAAGTTAGTAAGAAAATTTTATACATACAATCCTTGTTTGTTTGTGAAAAATATAAACATTTCATGAAAATTTAGAAAAATCTGTGATTTTAAAAGTTCCAAAATTTCTGCGTGCAAGACAGATAATTATTTACCACAAAATAGTTTATAACTAGCATCTACCATATGTCCACTATAGGTTGGCATCATTTTTTGAATGTCCTTTTTTTATGACATTAGAGGGCTTAGAAATGTAGTAATTTCTCAAATTTTCAGGAAAATTTGCAATATACTTTTTTTTAGGGCGCATTCTAGTTCTGACGTGGCTTTGAGGGGCCTGTATGTTAGATACCCTCATAAATGATGCCTTCTAAGAAACTAGACCCCTTAAAGTATTTACAACAGTTTTTAGGAAGTTTGTTAAACCTTCAGGTATTTCACAGAAATTAAAGCAAAGTGGAGGTGAAATTTCAAAATGTCACTATTTTTGCAGATTTTCAATATTTATCCATTATTCACTGGAATACGGTAAATGTCACTAGGTAAATGCAATGTAATATCATTTCCCATAGGTCTGCCGTTTTTAGAAATATCCCATATGTGGCTCTAGTGCATTATTTGGCTCAACCATAAGCCCCAGAATAGGAGGAGCACCTACTGGACTCTGGGGTCTCATTTTCAATGCAATTTTATTTAGGCGCCATTTCAGGTTTGAGGAGGCCTTAAGGTGCTAAAACTTAATAAACACCCCTAAAAAGACCCCATATTGGAAACTACACCTCTTAAAGTATATATACAGGTGTGTAGTGAGTATATCGACCCCACAGGTGATTCACAATTTTTTTTTTAGCATTAGGCTGTGAAAATTAAAAAAAAATAATTTTCTGCAATTTTAGCTTAAAATGTTTCATATTTACAAGGAATCCTGGAAAAAAGAACCCCAAAACTTTGTTAAGCAATTTCTTCCAAGTTCGGCAATACCTTACATGTGGGTGTAAACTGCTAGGAGGGAGAGCTATTTGGCTTTTGGAACGCAGATTTTGGTGGGGCCATGTCGCATTTCTAGACCCCCAGTACCAGAACAGGTGAAACCTTCCAGAAGTCACCCCATTTTAGATTCAACACCCCTCATGGATCTCATATGGGGTGTATTGTGCATTTTGGGCACACAGGTGTTCCATCGTTTTTTTTAGCATTGGGCCATGAAAATGAGGGGGAAAAACGCAGTTCCACCATTGTTTTTTTGGGCTTCAATTTTACAGCGTTCACCATGCAGTGTAAATGATATGATAACTTTACTATGGGGGTCGGTACAATTGCAATGGTATAAATTTTATATAGTTTTTTATGTTTTATTACTATTACACAATAGAAATAGGTCTATAAAAAATTGCGTTTTTATGTTGTCCTAGTCTGACAGTCATAACTCAGGCATGACTTAGTGCCGTCCCGTATTTGGTGGTTGTGACCTTTATTGGACGTGTCTACCATTTGCATAGCATGTAAGTTCATTTTTTAAATATGTTCTCATTAAAGCTAAAAAGTTTTTAACCACTATCATTCTACATGCTCTTATATACCGCTACTCAGCCGCTACTCCACTATATTACATATGGATGCTGGATTGTCTATATTTTTTCCACTTGTATTGTGCCGGTGGAGTTCCCGGTCTTCCGTGCATCTGCACACCTGTGCAATTTGAACGTACACAGGGCGAAGCTGAATCCCTATTGACTTGTGCCATACAACACTTTGTTTACTTTTTATTAAGGTTTTTGTGAGGCATTTTGGACAAAATACAGCAATCCTGGTATTGTTATTTTTATTTTTTATAGCAGTCACTCTGCGTTAGATTTGACATGCTAGCTTTACTCAGCAGGTCGATACAATTACAGAAATACCCAATTTGTATATTTTTTTTTTATTTTTCACTGCTTTTATACAATAAAAACACTTTTATTCAAACAGGAAAACACATTTTTGCATCGCCATAGTCTGAGAGCCATGACTTTTTTATTTTTCTGTGTGCAGGCTTGTTTTTTGCGGGATGAGTTGATGTTTTTCTTGGTATCATTTTTGGGGGGACAAGACTTTTTGATCAGTTTTAAATCCGTTTTTTGGAAGGAAGAGTGAAGAAAATACTGCAATCCTAGTAGTGTTTTTTTTTTTTTTTTTTTTTAACAGCTTTTACTCTGTGGGTCGATACGTTTTACGGAGATACCCAATTTATATAGTTTTTTTTATGTTGAAGCACTTTAAAAAAAAAAAAAAAGTGTTTTTAGTGTGTAAAAGAATATTTATGCATCACTATCTTCTGAGAGCCATAACTTTTTTATTTTTCCGTATACAGAGCTGCGTAAGGACTTTTTTTTTTTTTTGCGGGATGAACTGACGTTTTAATTGGTACAACGTTTGCGTTTATAGGAGTTTTTGTTCACTTTTATTCCCTTATATGTGCTGCGGGATTAACAAAAATCTTAATTCTGTTTTTGTATTTTTTTTTTTTTTTTTTTCTTTACGACGTTCACCGTACGGGTAAATTAACATGACAGATTTATAGGGCAGGTCGTTACGCACGCGGCGATACCAAATATGGGTACTTTATTTATTTTTGATCTTTTTTTTGGGGCGATTGCCATTTGTAAAGGGGAAAAGGATGGTGTACATGTTTTTTATTTTATTTTTCGTGTTTGTGTTTTACTTGTTTTTCACTTTTTTTTTTTTTTACTTTTTTTTACTTTTTCACTTTTTTTTTTTTACTTTTCCCCATAGGGGATTTGAATGAGAGATCTTTAGATCTCTCATTCAATAGGAATCAATGCACAGCTTGTTGCTGTGCACTGGTTCCTATGGTAACTGTCAGTCACAATGCCGGGCTTCGTGACGTCACAGACAACCCAGAAGGCATTCTATGCCCTCCGTGCTGTCTGTCAGCACACAGCAGCCGCACGTGCTGTCGCCGACAGAGACGCAGGCGGAGCGATCTCCGCCTGCGTCTTAGTTATTGCGACCCGATGGTCGCGATAATTAATGAATTTACCTCACCCCCCCCCCCCCCCCCAGAGTGATCGCGGGTCGGGGCCGACACTGCGGGATGTCAGCTGTAATATACAGCTGACACCCTGCGCCGATCTAAAGGAGAGTTCACGCGATCCTCAGGACGTATGCATACGTCCAGGGGCGTGAATCCCCAAACGACCTGGACGTATGCATACGTCTAAGGCCGTTAAGGGGTTAAATAGTTCGTCAGCCAGAAGCGAACTAGGGAGCCTCCAAATTATGTCTGTCCCTCTCGGGAATTTCTCATGTAATGTGATGGATACCATCTCTCCAATTTCAACCGATTCAATCATGCCCAAAATCCCAGAATTGGCCAGAAAGTAGTCTAGCCTAGACCACGACCCATGGGCATGAGAGAAATGAGTATATTCCCGCTCTGCAGGATTTGATTTGATGCGTCTACTAGTCCCAAATTATTTCACATGCTACTCAATAAACTTTGTCTCCTATCATCTGCTGGTTATCCGATCTTTTCCTATCTTCCAGATTATTCATGACGCAATTAAAATCTCCCCCTAATAATACGCCCCCTCCCCTTCTTGGATGAGTTTAGCTTCTAGATTACTGAAATTTTTTTTATCCGGATTATTTGGGGCGTATACATTTATCAAACTAAACACCCCTGCCAGTGTCTCTAGCCGTATATTAATGTTTCTACCTTCTGTGTCTGTATCCACTGATAGGATCTTGCAGGGAATATTTTTAATTAGAACCAAGACCCCTGCCTTACCCTTTATTGCTGCCGAACCCTTTACATCTCCCACCAAAAGTTTTTTTAACGTTTGAAAATCCTTTTCTTCTAAATGTGTCTCCTGTAACAAAGCAATGTCAACCCTCAGTCTCTTTAAGTGTCTCAAAATTCGCATCCTTTTTTGGGGAGAATGCAGCCCCTTCACGTTCAATGACACTATCTTCATACTTCAACCTGTGTCTAAGAATTCCCGTATTTTGGCAAATAGTGGTAGAATGCATATCCCCCCCCCCTCCCCAAACCAACAGCCCCTTAACAAACTAAAACACTGAAACACCTGCATGAATTTCCTTTCTACTGTCTGCGGACTTCTCTTTTTTCGTACATAGTACAGTGAGGCAAAATTCTCTTTCCTCACCAGAGCATATATCCAACTTTAAACACTCCCCCCCCCTCCCCTGTAATAACATTGTTCATAACAATATAGCAGAAGAATACATTCCTCCCCTCTTTTCCCCTTTCTTTTTTAGATATCCAACCCAGTGACTCAATAGAGCATAGCTGAAGGTATAACTTGTATTGTAGTCCACTGTGCCCTAGGATATTAAGAGCATGCACCCATATAACATAAGATGTTGAACTCTCAACATTAACAGCCAATAGCAAGAACAAGTTGGAGCTGAAACTTATTAGGGTTCAAAGTCCCATGATGGATGTACTCATCTCTTCTTCAGTGTCCGAAGTCGTCCCAAGTGTGTTGAGTCTCTAGTATTCCTGGAACTTTGGCTCCCCCTAGCGTACGTACGAAGGTCCTTCTGGCCAGTAGATTTCTTGACGATCCAGGAATTCTCTGCTGCTTAAGAATTCCTATAAGAAACTTTCCGCCTCCTCGGAGGAATAGCAAAAAACAGGGGTGCCCTGCTCTGGGAATATTTTCTAAGTTGCAGGGAATTGCAAGTTGAACCGAATCTGTTTCTTCAAAAGGGTGGAACACATATTGGAGGACATCCTCCTTTTTCTGGACACTTCCGACGAGTAGTCCACGAATAGCAGTCATTTCTGTCCTTTGTACACCACTGTGTTCCTTTTAGAATGGTATGCCTGCATTAACAAATCCTTTTCCGCATAGTCCAAATATCTTACTATCACCGCTCTAGGTGGCAGGGTTGTCCCTTCTTTCATCGGCACGCGTGGTGGTCCCACCCTATGAGCTCTTTCTACTTTTAGAGGGCCATCCAAGCCAAGGATCTTGGGGATCTCCTCTGAGCATATTTTAGGAAGGTTGTTCTGTTGTACGGCTTCACTTAGGCATACAATTCTCACGTTATTTCTGCAAGATCTATCTTCCACTTTGTTTTCTAAATAATCCGTTCTCCTAAGCAGCTTTTCCATGGAGCTCCGCACTCCCAATAGATCATCCTCCATTCCACTCACTCTCTCTTCCATGTCAGATGTCTGGGCCTTTTGCTTGTCTATGTCAGATCTAATGGCAGAGAGTGACGCTGTTAGTGCACCCGATACTGAAGAAGACACAGCGACCTCTAAAGAGGCCATAATTTCTGGCGCCAGTAGTTTAGCCACGGCCATAGCTTTGCAGGAGATAGCCAGTCCTGGGATTTGTTCCTCAAAGCCTTCCTCTATTTCTGTAACCAAGATAGACTTATTCTGGCCCATTTGATTCAAATTTGCTTGTGTATGCGGCATGTTATGACTTGGTGCCTCATCACTTTCAGCCCCCCCCCCAGTTCTGTCATGCAGTGACTGGGCCCTTGTTCAGAGGTAGACCCTGTCACATGCTGTAGGGGGTATAGTAGAATGACTCTCTTGTGCCTTGTGTGTCACAGTTGATATAATTATAGCACCTGTGGATGTAGCCATTGTTTGCTGTACAGATGCAGCTTGCTGTGAAACTTTATGGTGTCCATTGATTGAGACCCCTCCTTGTTGTACTGCTGTAGGGGCGAGTTCCAGTTCTGTCACTGTCACTGCTGTTTGGGGCTGCAAGTCATGTACTGACTCACCTTCATTTTGTTGGTCCCCAGCCGGGATCTGAGAAGGGGTTGCGGCCATGTTTAGCGCGCGTCCACTCCGTGTGAAGCGCGGTGGATCGGGCGCCATCTTGGCCGCGTGGCTTATGCGGCCTGGAGGCTGTATCTCTGCACTCGGGCTCCCCGCTGTTTTAAAAGCACCGCTGCGAGCACTGGAGAATGAGCGCTGCTAGAGGCACTGACATGTGCCGGTCAGGAGCGGCGATCAACGGAGGCGCGTGGCAGGAGCTCTCACTCCTTGCTGCCGCTCATGGACGTGCCGGAACCGGAAATCCTTGGTCCCCTCTTGTTCGAGGTCACCCAGTGCGGGCTCAGTCCAACAACACCAGGGCAGTGGCCTACCTGAATCATCAGGGTGGCACCAGACGCCGGGCAGTTTTTCGGGAAGCTGCGAGGATTCTTCACTGGGCAGAGCGATCAGTGCCAACTTTGTCGGCGGTTTTCATTCCAGGGGTAGAGAACTGGTTGGCCGACCATCTCAGTCGAGCGACGGTCGATTCCGGGGAGTGGGCTCTTCTGCCAGAGGTTTTTTGCCTCCTTTGCCAGAAATGGAGAACGCCAGACATGGATCTGTTTGCGTCTTACCTCAATTGCCAACTCCCGAGGTACGTGTCCAGGGCCAGGGATCCCCTGGCCCTAGCAGTAGATGAGCTGGTCTTGCCTTGGAGTCAGTTCACTCTGATCTACCTGTTTCCTCCTTGGCCTCTTCTTCCTCGAGTGCTGAAGCGCCTCAAGTCCAAGAGGGGATCTGCTATTCTCGTAGCCCTGGATTGGCCCCGCAGGTCCTGGTATGTGGATCTCGTCGCCCTGCTGGCAGACGCTACTTGGCCCCTTCCGCTGCGTCCAGATCTTCTTTCGCAGGGTCCTCTGTTACACCCCACTTTACTGCGGCTGCGTTTGACGGCGTGGCTGTTGAAACCGCAATATTAAAATCTCGGGGTTTGTCGGACTCAGTTATCCGGACTTGGGCACACAAGCCCAGTCCGCCCGGATCTATTACCGTACCTGGAAGGCCTTTTTCGCCTTAAGCCCAGAAATTTCACCCCTTGGTATGTTCCGCTCCAAGGGTGTTGTCTTTTCTGCAGTCAGTCCTGGAGCTAGGGCTCGGCCTGTCCTCCTTGAGAGGTCAGATTTCTGCTCTCTCAATTTTGTTTCAGCGCAAGCTGGCTTCCCGCTCTCAGGTTAAAACCTTTTTGCAGGGGGTTGCGAATTCTGTCCCTCCGGTTCGTAGGCCTATCGAACCGTGGAATTTAAATCTTGTTTTGAAGGCCATGCAGTCTTCACCTTTTGAGCCACTACGGGAAATTTCCCTACGTTTGCTTTCATGGAAGATAGCCTTTCTGGTGGCCTAACTCCATCCGCCGAGTGTCTGAACTAGCGGCTTTATCATGCAAGTCCCCTTTCTTGGTTCTGCATAAGGACAAGATGTTTTTTTGTCCTGTTCCTTCGTTTCTCCCTAAGGTGGTGTCATAGTTTCAGATTAATGAGGACATAGTTCTCCCCTCTTTTTGCTCTCCGCCCTCTCATCTGCGAGAGCGGGCGTTTCATTGTTTAAACGTGGTCAGGGCTGTTCGGATCTACCTGTCTGTTAAGGAAGCCTTTAGGCGCTCTGAAGCCCTCTCTTTCATTCCATAGGGCCCACGCAGGGGCCTGGCAGCCTATAAGGCCACCATTGCCAGCTGGATCCGGTCTGTAATTTCGGAAGCCTATCGGTCTAGGGGGAGCCCCTTCCATCCTGGGTCACTGCTCACTCCACAAGAGCGGTTGGTGCCTCCTGGGCGGTTAGGCATCAAGCTTCAGCTTTATAGGTTTGCAAAGCTGCAACCTGGGCTTCGGTTCTTAACTTTTCTAAGTTCTACCAGATCCATACCTTGGCCTCGGTTGACGCAAGCCTTGGCCGTAAGGTGCTTCAGGCAGCAGTGTGCTGATGCTTATCACTGCTGATTAATTTTTTAGTTGTTACCTCTTTTTTCTCCCACCCTCTGGGACTGCTCTTGGACATCCCAAGGTGCTGTGTTCCCCAATGACATTGGCGAGGAAAATTGGATTTTTGTACTTACCATAAAATCCTTTTCTCGTCTGTAGTGGGAAAAATGTTTAAGGGGCTCATAAGGGACTATATACAGGAGTATGTTGACAAACACAATATTAGTGATTGCCAGCATGGATTTACTGAGGACAGAAGCTGTCAGACCAATCTGATTTCTTTTTATGAAGAGGTGAGTAGAAGTCTGGATAGCGGTACAGCTGTGGATATTGTGTTTTTAGACTTTGCAAAGGCATTTGACACTGTACCGCATAAGCGTTTGTTGGGTAAATTAGAATCCACTGGGTTAGATATAACAGTGTGTAATTGGATTAAAAACTGGCTGCTGGATCGTACTCAGAGAGTGGTGGTAAATGACTCCTACTCTGAGTGGGCTCAGTATTAGGTCCTCTCTTATTTAATGTATTTATTAACGATATAGTGGAAGGGATCGATAGCACGGTTTCTATTTTTACAGTTGACACCAAGCTATGCAGGGTAGTGCAATCTATGGAAGATACTCATAAATTGCAAGCAGACCTGGACACACTGAGTGCTTGGGCATCCACTTGGCAAATGGGGTTCAATGTGGATAAATGTAAGGTTCTGCATCTGGGGAGAAATAATCTACAGGCATCATATGTCCTAGGGGGAGAAAAACTTGGAGAATCGCTTGTTGAGAAAGATCTGGGCGTTCTTGTAGATCATAGACTACAGAACAGCATGCAATGTCAATCAGCTGCCTCTAGGGCAAGTAAGATATTGGCGTGTATTAAAAGAGGCATGGACTCGCGGGACAAGGATGTAATTCTACCACTGTACAAAGCATTGGTGCGTCCTCACTTAGAATATGCTGTTCAGTTCTGGGCCCCAGTTTATAGAAAAGATGTAATGGAGCTAGAGAGAGTACAAAGACGAGCAACCAAACTTATAAGGGGAATGGAGCATCTTAGTTATGAGGAGAGGTTAGTAGAATTGAACTTGTTTAGTCTTGAGAAAAGACGGCTTCGGGGGACATGATTAATTTATATAAATATATAAATGGTCCCTACAAAAAGTATGGGGAAAAATTATTTCAAGTGAAGCCCCCTCAAAAGACAAGGGGACATTCCCTTCGACTAGAGAAAAAAGGATTCAATCTCCAGGGAGAAGAGCGTTCTTCACTGTAAGAGCTGTGAATCTGTGGAATAGCCTGCCTGAGGAGCCGGTCACGGCAGGAACTGTAGAGTGTTTCAAGAAAGGCTTAGATACCTACCTGGAACTAAAGAATATTAATGCGTATGTAGCCATGTAAAATTCTGGATCTGGCTGGTGGAGGCTCTGGGGTCAGAGATACGGTCTCCACTGGAGCAGATTGGTTCTTGCCTTGTGGGTTTCAAGGTAATTAACCAGTGGTGAGGCTGGGCATAATGTCCTTGTCTCGCTCCCATCACCCACATTTTCCCCACCCTTGGTTGAACTTGATGGACACGTGTCTTCTTTCAACCATATTAACTATGTAACTATGTCTGATTCATTGGGGGACACACGTCCCGCCCTCGGTTTTTTTTTTTTCTCCATGGATTCGGTGTACTCTTCTGTTCTTCCTCTCGGCCACGGCTTTTGTACCAACTGATCAGCCTGGCGTCAGCAGGAAGGATATAGGCCACCGGGGCGGGCCCAACGCATTTGGTCCGCCTAGTGTCCACCTCCTAGGGCAAGGGCCTATACCCAAGGTGCTGTGTCCCCCAATGCATCGGACGAGAAAAGGATTTTATGGTAAGTACAAAAATCCAATTTTTTTGGGGACCAGTCCAGCTCTGATGTCGCTTTGATTGGCCTGTCTGTTAGATACCCCCATAAATGACTCCATCTAAGAAACTACACCCGTTAAAGTATTAAAAAACAGCATTTAGGAAGTTTATTAACCCACTAGGTGTTTCAGAGGAATTAAAGCAAAGT
This sequence comes from Phyllomedusa bahiana, assembly GCA_025379985.1. Classification (NCBI taxonomy): domain Eukaryota; kingdom Metazoa; phylum Chordata; class Amphibia; order Anura; family Hylidae; genus Phyllomedusa; species Phyllomedusa bahiana. The sequence goes on from JAODAL010052824.1 coordinate 17,884, forward strand.
AGAGGTGAAATTTCCAAATTTCACTTTTTTTGCAGATTTAAAATGTTTATCCATTATTTACAAGAACACAGTAGATGTGACTAGGGAAATGAAACATAATATTGATTCCCCAGATTCTGCTGTTTTCAGAGATATCCCATATGTGGCCCTAGTGCGCTATTTGGCTCAACCACAAGCCCCAGAGTAGGAGGAGCACCTACCAGACTCTGGGGTCTCATTTTCATTACAATTTCATTTAGGCACCATTTCAGGTTTGCGGACACCCTAAGGTGCTAAAACTTAATAAACACCCCTAAAAAGACCCCATATTGGAAACTACACTCCTTAAGGAATATATCCATGGCTGTAGTGAGTATATCGACCCCACAGGTGTCACAAATTTTTTTAGCATTTTTTAGGCTGTGAAAATGAAGAATTTTTTTCCAACAATCTGCAATTTTAGCTGAAAATGTTGAATTTTTACATGGAATCCTGGAAAAAAAAAGCACCCCAAATTTTGTTATGCAATTTTTTCCAAGTTCGGCAATACCCTTCATATGGGTATAAATTGCTGTTTAGGCACAAGACAGTGCGTACAAGGGAGAAAGAGCTATTTGGCTTTTGGAACTCAGATTTTGGTGGGTGCCGTGTCGCATTTGCAAAGCCCCTAAAGCTCCAGAACAGGTGAAACCTTCCAGAAGTCACCCAAATTTGGATTCAACACCCCTCATGGATCTCATCTGGTGTTGTGTTGTGCATTTTGGGCACACAGGTGTTCCATAGATTTTTTAGCGTTGAGCCATGAAAATGGGGGGGGAAACGCAGTTCCGTCATTGTTTGTTTTTTTGGGTTTCAATTTTACAGCGTTCACTGTGCAGTGTAAATGATCGAATAACTTTACTACGGGGGTTGGTACAATAGCAATGATATAAATTTTATATAGTTTTTTATGTTTTATTACTTTTACACAATAGAAATGTCTATAAAAAATTGCGTTTTTATGTTCTATTCTGACAGCCATAACTTTTTTTATTTTGCTGTGTGCATAGCTGTGTAGGGGCTTGCTGTTTGCGGGATGAATTGATGTTTTTATTAGTACCTTTATGGGGTTGATATGATGCTTTGATCACTTTTTATTAAGGTTTTTGTGAGAAGATTTGAACAAAAGACAGCAATCCTGGTAGTAATTGTTATTTTTATTTTTTACAGCGGTCACCATGCGGTAGAAATGACAAGCTTGCTTTACTCAGCAGGTTGATACAATTTCAGCGACACTCCATTTGTATTTTTTTTTTTTATGTGTTACTGCTTTTACACAATACATGCACAAACCAAACAAAATTCCCACCAAGGTGTAAAATATGTTTAATCTTTATTGAAATGCATAAATATACAAACAAACAAGGATATAAGAAGTGATACAAAGTTCCCCTTGAAGAAGCAACAAGCGAAACGTGCGTTGGGGATTCTGCTCCCCTCCATACACGGGTTAGGGTGAAGTATATATTTGTGTCAATTTTGGATATTTATTTATTGTCTTATCATTACAGCTATATGCTCTTAGCCTATGTCTAGTTACTGTAGCTAGGTGGTCTTAGCCCATAATTATATACTTATGGACCTGCTTGTTTTTAGTTGGTGGTAGCAGTTTTAGTTTAGGGGTCTTTATATCACTTTTTATATCCTTGTTTGTATATTTATGTATTACAATAAAGATTATATATATTTTTTACCTTGGTGGGAATTTTGTTTGGTTTGTGCGAGTATACATTTTTCCCTGGGGTGTAATATATTTGTTTGCCTTATTTTTTGGTAGGTGTTGGCTTTTACACAAAATACACACTTTTATTCAAAAAGGAAAACATGTTTTTGCATAACTTTTTTTTTTATTTTTCTGTGTACGGAGCTGTGTAGGGGCTTGTTTTTTGCAGGATGAGTTGATGTTTTTGTTACATAGTTACATAGTTTGCCGAAAAAAGACATATGTCCATCCAGATCAGCCCAGTTCATCCAGTTCAGTTAAGTGTTGCTAAAGTGTTGATCCAAAGGAAGACAAAAAACCCCAATTGTCCTCATGTTAAGGAAAAAATTCCTTCCCGACTCCAATCTGACAATCAGAATAAATCCCTGGATCAACGACTCCTTTCCAGAATCCTAGTCATTATAACTTGTTATATTATTACGCTCCAGAAATGCATCCAAACCCTTTTTGAACTCTGTTAGTGAATTCACCATGACAATTTCCTCTGGCAGAGAGTTCCACAGTCTCACTGCTCTAACAGTAAAGAATCCCTTTCTATGTTTATGTAGAAACTTTCTTTCCTCAAGACGTAGAGGATGCCCCCTTGTTCTTGATACAGTCCTGGGTATAAATAAATCTTCAGCGAGATCTCTATATTGGCCCTTAATATATTTAAACATATTTATTATGTCCCTTCCGAAGCTGTCTTTTCTCTAAACTAAATAACCCTAATCTTGCTAATCTTTCTGGGTATTGCAGTCCACCCAGTCCTTTTATTATTTTTGTTGCCCGCCTTTGTACCTGTTCAAGCTCTACAATGTCTTTCCTGTGCACTGGTGCCCAAAACTGTACACAATATTCCATGTGTGGTCTAACCAGTGACCTGTATAATGGGAGAATAATGTTCCCATCATGTGCATCTATGCCCCTTTTAATACAACCCATGATTCTATTTGCCTTGGCTGCTGCTGCCTGACACTGGCTGCTACAGTTAAGTTTACTGTCCACAAGGATTCCCAAGTCCTTCTCCATGTCACTTTTACCCAGTGTTTTATGTTTTACATCTAATCATGAAATGGATTTTTCCTCCCCATGTGCATAACCTTGCATTTATCTGTGTTAAACCTCATCTGCCATTTCTCTGCCCAGGCCTCCAACCTATCCAGATCCCTTTGTAATAACACATTATCCTCTATTGTGTTGATTACTTTACAGAGCTTAGTATCATCTGCAAAGATCGATATTCTACTGTGCAATCCATATGTAAGATCATTTATGAAAATATGAAAGAGGATAGGGCCCAATACGGAGCCCTGTGGTACCCCACTAGTAACAGGGATCCAGTCTGAGTACGTACTGTTAATTACTACCCTTTGTTTTCTATCAGTAAGCCAGTTGCTTACCCACTTGCAGACATTTTTCCCCAGTCCAAGCATTCTCATTTTACTTACCAACCTTTTATGTGGCACAGTATCAAATACTTTAGAAAAATCTCAATATATGACATCCAATGTCTCCCCCCGATCCAGTCTTGAACTAACTTCCTCATAGAAGCTCATGTGATTAGTTTGACAGGACCGATCCTTCATAAACCCATGCGGGAATGGCGTTATACCTTTATTTTCAGTGAGAGTCCAGGATAGTATCTTTTAGAGAACCTTCCAACATTTTACCCACAACAGAAGTTAAAATTACCGTTCTATAGTTTCCAGGATCACTTTTTGACCCCTTTTTGAATATTGGCACCACATTAGCTATGCGCCAATCCTTTGGGACATACCCTGTTATTAGACAGTCCATAAATATTAAGAATAGGGGCCTATCTATCACATTACTTAACTACCTTAGGACACGTGGGTGTATACCGTCAGGGCCTGGGGATTTGTCTATTTTAATCTTCCTAAGGCGGAGCTGCACTTCTTCCTGGGTTAGACAAGAAATATTTAAGTTGGAATTTACCTCCTGCCTTTGCTCATCAACAGGAAGGTCATTCTCCTCCTCGGTAAATACAGTGGAGAAGAAATTGTTTAATAGGTTTGCTTTTTTTCTCGTCACCCTCTATAGTCTCTCCCTCAGTACTTTTTAAAGGGCCAACATTTTTTTTTAATCTTTTTACTATTTATATAGTTAAAAAATATTTTGGGGTTAGTTTTACTTTCTTTGGCAATATGTCTTTCTGTCTCAAGCTTTGCTGCCTTAATCATTTTTTTACATTTTTTTTTTCCTTTTAGCTTTTTAGTGCCTCTTCACTTCCCTCCTGTTTTAGTAGCTGAAACGCTTTCTTTTTGTTTTTTATTGCCTCCTTTACATCTCTGTTGATCCACATTGGGTTTTTCCTGTTCCTAATTATTTTTTAACCATATGGTATGTACCTCTCACAGTGGGCGCCTAAGATGTTTTTAAAGATCTCCCATTTATTTTGTGTTCTGCTATTTTTAAACACCTTGTCCCAGTCAATACAGTTAAGGGCCTCTCTAAGCAGGATAAAATTCCTTCATCAAATTCAGTGTTTTTGTGGCTCCATGACAAAAAGCTCTATTGAAGGATAAATGGAAGTTTATTATATTATAGTCACTATTCCCTCAACCTGAACCTTTTTTACTCTGTCAGGTCTATTAGTCAATATTAAGCCTAGAAGGGCCTTTCCTCTGGTCGGTTCCTGCACCATTTGGGTAAGGTAATTATCTTTAGTTATTGACTAAAACATGTTTCCTTTGTGAGAGCTACAGGTTTCAGATTCCCAATTTATGTCTGGGTAGTTAAAGTCGCCCAGAATAACAACCTCATTCTGATTAGTTGCTTCATCTATTTGCCTGAGGAGCATATCTTCCATGGGTTCTGTTATATTTGGGGGCCTATAGTAGACTCCTATTAGAATTATTTTACTTTTATTACCCCCATGTATAATTACCCATAATGATTCCACCTTTTCATTACCTGTACCTATATCTTCCCGCAGTGTTGGCTTCAGACAGGATTTTACATAGAGACAGACACCTCCCCCCTTCCGGTGTTTACGGTCACTACTAAATAGATTGTAACCCTGCAGGTTAACCGCCCAGTCTTAGCCCTCGTCCAGCCATGTCTCAGTTATCCCCACTATGTCATATTTTTCTTCAGCAATTAATAATTCTAGTTCATGTACTTTGTTGGTGAGACTCCTGGCATTGGTTAGCATGCAATTTAGAGATTTTTCAGTTTTTATTCCTTTCACCCTGTTCTTTTTAACTATTACTACACCCCCCTCCCTCCACTCCACCCCCGATTTATTACTAATTCCCAGCTCTCTATCTTTACTATCTTACACGCTATATGTGTAGTTACCCTCCCCCCAATCCCTAGTTTAAATATTCCTCCAACTTCCTAGCCATTTTGTTCTCCAATACAGCTGCACCCTCCCCATTTAGGTGCAGCCTGTCCCTAGCATAGAGTCTGTAGCCAAGACAGAAGTCAGCCCAGTTCTCCAAAAACCCAAATCCCTCTTTCCTACACCAATTTTTGAGCCACTTATTCACCTCTCTAATCTCCCTCTGCCTCTCTGGTGTGGCCCGTGGAACAGGTAATATTTCTGAAAACATTACCTTGGAGGTCCTTGCCTTAAGCTTTTTTGCCTAAATTCCTGAAATCTTTTTTAAGGACACTCCACCTACCTCTAACTTTGTCATTGGTGCCAATGTGGACCATGACAGCTGGAGTCTCACCAGCCCCACCCAGCAATCTGTTAGCCCGATCCGCGATAATTCGAACTCGGGCCCCAGGTAAGCAACATACTGTTCGACGATCCCGTTCTTTGTGACAGATTGCCCTGTCTGTTCCCCTAGTAATGGAGTCCCCAACTACTAGCACCTGTCTGGCCTGACCTGCACTCCTATTCCCCATCTTACTGGTGCAGACAGGGGTAGTGTCTTGCTGCAGCAATGCTATTTCTGAGCCGACATCCCCCTCATCCGCCAATCTTGCAAATTTGTTGGGGTGTGCCAGTTCAGGACTAGCCTTCCTGACACTCTTCCCTCTACCCTTCTTTCTAATGGTTACCCAGCTAACTGCCTCATGTTCCTGCACTTCCATGCTACCATCCTCCCCAGCATCTACACCTGCAAGTGATTGCTCAGTGAGTATAATTTTTATTGGTATAATTTTTGGGGGAACAAGGCTTTTTGATCGCCTTTAAATCCGTTTTTTGGAAGGCAGGGTGAAGAAAATACTTCAATCCTAGTAGTATTTTTTTTATTTTTAACAGCGCTCACCGTGCAGTATCCGTTACAAGTTAGTTTTATTCTGTGGGCCGATACGATTATGGTAATACCCAATTTATATAGTTTTTTTTATGTTGAAACGCTTTAAAAAAAAAAAATTAACATAAAAATAAATTAACATGACATATTTTTAGGGCAGGTCGTTACGCACGCGGCGATACCAAATATGTGTACTTTATTTTTGATCTTTTTTGGGCCAATTGCCGTTTGTAAAGGGGAAATGGGCGGTGTATGTGTTTTTATTTTATTGTTCGTGTTTGTGTTTCACTTTTTTCACACATTTTTCACTTTTTTTTTTTTTTTTACTTTTTTACACTTTTTTCACCTTTCCCCAGAGAGGAATTGTATAAACGATCGTCAAATCATTCATACAATAGGTGTTGCTGTGTACTGGTCTCCATGGCGACTGTCACCCACAATGCATTGCCGGGCATGGTGACGTCACAGACGGCCCGGGAAGTGACTTTCACTTCCTGGCCCGTCTGGAAAGACACAGTTGCCGATCGTGTGGCAGCTGTGACAGGAGCAGGCAGAAGGAGCTCCCTCCTCCTGCCTGCGACATAGATCTGTTGAGATCGTCGGAGCTAAGGGGTTAATCACCCGCGACCAGAGCCCACTCTGGCCGTGGGTGATGCGGCTTATCGTGCGGGGCCCGCGGCTTATCGTGCGGGGCCCGCTTGTAAGCCTACACAATCACCAGGACCTATCCATATGTCCATTTATGGGAACACACTTCCCGCTAGGGCGTATGGATACGTCTAATGTCGGGAAGGGGTTAAGGGGTGTAGTTTTTTAGTCATCTAAGAAGTCATGTATGGGGGTATCTAACATGCAGGCCGCACACAGCCACATCAGAACTGGACTGGTCCCTAAAAATAATAAAAACTACTACATTTCTAAGCCCCCTAATGTCGTAATAAAATAAAGACATTTAAAAAATGATGCCAACCTACAGTGGACATATGGTAGATGCTAGTTATTAACTATTTTGAATGGAATAACCGTCTTACACAAAGAAATTTAAGTTTTTAAAATGGCAAACATTTTAAATTTTTCACAAATAAGGATTGTTTAGACTAAAATTTCTTACTAACTTAAAGTGCAATGTGTAATGAGATAAGTCTCTAAATCACATGGATAGGTAAAAGTGTCAAAAAGTTATTCTCACATAAAGTGACACATGTCAGATATAAAAAATGGGGCTCTGTCAGGAAGGTCAAAACTGGCCGTGGCGGTAATAGTCCTTCAGTTACTAGATAATACAAGGGGCATATGCCTCACCATACAAATCACCACCATACTGATACCGAACAAATGCCACTACCAAGACCAATATTACCAATAATGCTACTCAGGGCTGTGACGAGGCATTTCGGCACCCTAGGCAAATAGGGCAATTGGCACTCCCTTCCATCACCACACCCACTTGCTATGAATAGATTTTTATGTTATTAGTTACAAAAAATAGCGCTGGAGCAAAAATTAATGGAAATCGCAACCACCTGCAGTTCACGTGTCATTTATACCGAACAGTGAACTCTCTAAAAACAAAACCCCTGCAAAAATGGCACAATTGTGTTTTTTTTCACATTCCTCTCCACATAGAACTTTTTTGAGGTTTCTCAGTATATTCTATGGTACAGTCAATGACACCATTAAAAATTTAATCATGTCCCACAAAAAAACAAGCCCTCATGCAGCTATGTAATTGAAATAAATGGGGAGGAAAAGCAAAAAGGAAAAGCAAAAATCTGAAAATTGCTGAAACCTTAAGGACAAAAAATCCACAATGCAGGTCGATGGGGGCTTTGGGCAGATTTTCTCTAGCATGTAAATGAGATTTGAGTACATTTCATATTTTTA